>PVJX010001473.1:0-161396 GCA_004027295.1 Dolichotis patagonum | reverse complement strand
CCGGGCTCCGGCGGCTCAAGCCAGTCGCTTTGGCGCGGATCGCTTGTTCAGGTCGGGCGGAATTCAGGCGTCTCGAGGCGGGTGCCGTGCTCGCCGATCTTATCTTCACTAATAGTAGCCTCAGGACCTCTTATTCGAGTGGGTTTTTGCGCTTTAGTTTCTTTTTGTGTTGTGAGAGTCTATCTCTCTCTGTTTGGGTCTCTCCAGGGTGTTTTATTCTGGCATTTGAGCTGTCTCTCTCAGAGAGGGTCTCTCCTGCTACCTACCAGTCCGCCATCTTGTCTCTCTCCCTCACAGACTATTGAATCATCTTTATTTTCTTGGGATAAAACCTGATTTATTTTTCTATTCTTTCATTCTCTCTCTCTCTCTCTCCCCCTCACGCTCTCTCATGCTCTCTCATGCTCTCTCTTCTTTTTTTACATTGTTGAGTTTGGTTAGGTACTATTTTATTTGAGATTTTTGCCTTTATGTTTATAAGTGAAACAAGCTCTTTATTCTTTCTTATATTTTCTTTGTATGGATTAAGAATAAAATTCACCAGCTTTTTTTTTTTTTTTTGTACCAGGGATCGAACTCACGACCTCATGCTTGCCAGGCAGGTGTTTAAGCCACTGAGCTAAATCCCTGGCCCTAATTCACCAGCATTTTAAAATGACCTGGAAATTTCAGGGAGCTTATTCCTACTTGATCTTCCTGTTAGCATTTTTGGCACGATAAAAGAGCAAAATATACAAGTAAAAAGTCACCTTTACTTGGGCATGGAGAGGAGTCCACAACCATAGGCAGTCTGGCCTCCTCTGACCAGAATGTGGGGTATGGGATATACATATAACCTCTGACCGGGGTGGCACTTAGGTTGGGCATTGATGATGCATGAGGAGTTGATTGGAACTTTTTTTTCTCGTGCACTGGGAAAGGAAAAAGGAAGTTGTCATGGGGAAGGAGGAAGTGACCTCAGGGTAAACATCCCTTGATTCTGCCTCCCACTGCCATAATGTCCTATAACTTATTCTAGGGCAAAACTCTTTCACTTACCTGACCATGTGCCACCCAAACTCAGGATGGTCCTGTTACTACTCTTTTTCCATTCTCTGGGGCCACATGGACATTTTATGAAACTTTGGTAGAAATCCGCTAGAAAGCTATCCAGGCCTGAGTTTTTTCAAGAAGCCTCTAGTTATATTTTGAATTTCTTAAGCCTTTGTCTATTTAAGTTCTTGATTTTTTTCTAGCATCAATTTTGACATTTTATCTAGCACTAGGAGCTTATCCATTTTATCAAGATTATCAAGATTATTAGCTCATAGATACCATGAGACTGTTTTGTTCTTTTTGCAGTTCCTATCACCTCTTCCCTCATTTCATCAACATGCATGGATGTGTTCCATCCGACTACAGACAGGATGCCCAGCACTGACCCTCTTGATAGAGTAGACTCGCAGACATTCACCTACTTTATTTCTTTGCCAAGAGTTGTAAACTATGATCTGCCATCTACGAGCTAACAGTGGCTTTAAATTTTAAACAATTGAAAATATTAAAAGACACTTGCAACTTACATGAAATTCACACATATCTAGGTAGGTTGTACTAGCACACAGCTGGGACTCAAACTATAAAGGCAGAGTCAAGTCTTTGCCTGCCCAACACATAAACCCACGCTGTGGCTAAAATTCCACATCCTGGTATTTAAGCTTCCATCGAGTCCAGCAGTGCTATTGGCATTTTTTGCCTCATCTGACCCATCATCTGTCCTGGCCCTCTTCCTCTTGGGCTGTGCTCTATTCAGTGGGTTTCCAGTTGACTTTGTCTAACCCTCAGCCCTGCTTGTTTCCGAGTGCCCTGCAGCCTGCTCTGCAGCCCATGGACAGCCACCTCAGAGGTGTGTGTTCACACTCAAGTATGTACGCTCAGCCTGAAGGCCTCACTATCTCTCAGAGAGTTTATTTCTTCCTGGCCATGTGCCACCTGAGCTCATGATTTTCCTGTCGTGGAGATTGGGCCAAGGTGATGGCAACTACCTCGCAGAGCAGGAGGTGGAGGCTGGGGGAGGTTAGGAACCAGCGAGAATCACAGGTGTGTTAGGAAAAGTTAAGACTCTATCCAGGGCTAGTGACCTATGCCTTTACCTGGGTGAGACAAAGTCAAGGGCTCCATGACTGTCATGCCCATGGGGAACCAGGAGGTTGTGGCTGCAGACCTCTGCTGAGCCCAGGAGGCATCAGTGTGACTACAGTCCTTGCTTTGGGCCCCCCAATTTTTTGCTTTGTGTGACTCCTTATATCTTTAGGTGCAGGGTTTGGGGAGACCCTGGAGAACCACTGTTTTGATATCATTCTACCCAGCAGGCATGAATGCTGCTTCTAACATGCTACAAGAATTTGTAACAGTGCCACCTGCTCCATCACTGTGTCATTGCCAAAAGCACCCTTGTGAGAGCATCTGGGAGGAGTCGGGCCATAGCAAGGCTCTTCTTCCTCTACAAGCCTCTTATCTCTCACCACCAGTTTTCTGTCTATCTTAAATAAACATTGTGTTTTAGAACAACTTTAGGATTACAGCATTATTACACTCCATGGAGAGTTCCGATGCATCCTCACCCCATACTGTATGACTGTTATTAATATTGCATGTTAGTGCGTGTTTGTTGCTACTGACAAACAGTAGTGGCATGCCATGGGTCATTGAAGTCCATTCGCTCCTGTCCTCCTATCTCCAGCCCCATTCAGGATCCCACCTGGTATGTGATCCTGGGGTTCCTCTTAGCTGTGACAGTTTCTCACCCTCCCTTGGCAGTTTTGAAGGTGAGGGCCCCTGAGTTGGGACTTGTCTGGTGTTTTTCCTCAGTGTTAGATTAGGGTTGTGGGTTTGGAGAGTGAGACCAGAGGTCAAGTACCCTTCTTATCACCTCCCATCAAGATCCCTACTGTCACCACAACTCATCACTGTGACCTTTCCCTGATATCCTAGCAAAGGGGATTGTCAGGTTTCTCAACCGTGAAGTTACTCGTTTCTTCCTTTCCATACTGCCCTTCTAGAACCCACCAGGGTTTGGCTCTGGGCCCTGGAGAGATCCTGGGATGTCGGTCACTCTGTTGACCCTGTGGGCCCCATTGAAGGCAATTCAGGAAGGGACCCCCTGAGAATGCGGTCTGGCTCCGCCTGGATCAAAGCCTCAGCTCCTGTTCCCCAGGGATAGGGGGCTGAACAGGCAGACGGGGAACAGGCCATCGCCCCAGGCAGGCGTGGGAATCTACACATGGCCCCTTCTCAAAGGCGGGTGCTGTCTCTGGGCCCCCGTGGGGCCCAGGGGCCTCTCTCATTGGGCACATCCGCGCCCAGCCTGGTCCATGGTGGAAATGCAAATCTAATTAGTCTGGCATGGAGCCCGTCTTAAAAGTATTAACAGAGCCTTAAACTGTGCTGTTGGATGGGGATGAAGAAACGCCTTAGAAAGAAATTACCGGATGGTGACAAAGCCCAATTTATTAGTCTTCTCCAATGGGGACCATGCAAAGGACATTAATTACTTTAATGGGACTTATTTTGCTTCGTTGCCCAAAGTAATTGGTTTATTAACCTCTCCTTCCCTCGAAGGAGGGAGAGGTGGGGGGCCGGGTGGTGGCCCTGGGAGGGCCTTGCCCAGCACTACTGTCCCTCTGCCTGGCAGTTGGCCCTGCACCCTAAGGTGACCAGAACTCTGTCCCTGCCAGCTGGGCTGGAGCTGCCTGGGTGCCCACTGGGTGCAAGGAGCTGGGAAAGCGGCCATGAGAAAAGCAGGGTTTTCAAGAAACTCACTGTCTTCTGAAGGCCACAGGTCCATAAGGGAAAGAAACGTAGCTTTCAGGGAGATGAGCATGACAGGCAGGCTTCCTACAGAAAGGCTAGGGTCTAGGAGGGTGGAACAGGCAGGACACAGAGAAAGGGGAGTTGAGGGCAGAAGGAGTGGAGTATCCAGTTCCACGTAGGGGATCTTGGTGTTGGTATGTCCAGAGCAAGCTATACCCATGGATAAGGGTAGGGCGAGGGGCCAGGCAGAAAGCCAGCTCTTCCCTCCTAGACATGGGCCCAAGAGAGACCCAGGTCTAACAGGGCAAGAACCTCACCTGTATCCCTGGCTCCCAAGAGCAGGGCTTCAGACCTTGAATGGGAGACAAGAAAGTCCCTCCTTGGGTGCTCAGGAAGAGGGTTAACCATGAGAATCCCAGGCCTGTGGTGACTTCCTTTTCCCAGCTGAGGGCTGTGTGTGTTGGGACAGTGGGCTAGGGTCAAGGAGTCTTCCTGGACTGTATGGCATTGGATCCCACTGAATGAAATGCCCAACTCTATCCCTTCACTAGAGCCTTGGACTGGTCAGGTGAAGGTCCAAGTGGAACCAGCTGGACAAAAACAACCAGGCAGTGGTTCTGGATCAGCACCCACCTGGAGTATATGGGAACCCATTAACCTGGGACACGGGTCTCAGAGGCTGCCCAGAGCCCACAGTGGGATCCCACACAAGGCCTGGCCCAGTCATAGAGCCCACTGTCTACCTGCCCCTCTCTCCCTGCCTCAGGGCCATCTGTACATGGGAGGGGCACGCTAGGTCCTGCTTGACTTCACTGAGTTTGGGGACAGTGATCTTGCCAGGTGAGTGGGATCTCGCTCTTATGAGAACTGAGAACCCCACCATGCCCTGGGAGCACCTCCTCTTCTCTCTGCCATTGTTAATTTATCCTTGGTATAACTAGAGACTGAAGGACAGCTCTTGACCTACTGTATCTCATCAGACTTGGGCTACTGGGGTGGAGGGTGGCAAGTCTTCTAGAGCACAGGATGGATGCAGGTTGTGCCAAGAAAGCCCATTACTATTCTTAGTGTAAAAAGTACTTAGGAAACCTGGGGATCCCTTAGTTAGCACTAGAGCCTTGAGAGGAAGGAGGCTCCAACTCAGGCAAGCATCACATGGGCTTGATGTGGAACCTGTCCCACCAATGCCCTGTAGGAAGGAGGGGCCACTGTTTCCAGAGCTGGCCAGCCCACACTGGGAGAGGGTGCACATCTTCAAGAAGGGATGTGAGGTCAAGAGTGCAGACCTGGGGAGTGAATATGTGTTAAGGAGGCCTGACCAGGAGACACATGAATATGAGGGTGGGAGCAGCTGGGACAATGCCCCAGAAATCAGCTCTGGCTGGGGCTGGGGGCCCTGAAATATGCCACTCTGCCTTGTCTGGGCTGTATGACTGTAGGCAAGTGGCTAAGTCTCTCTGGGCCTCAGTATCCTTATTTGTTTTTGTTTTTGTTTTGGTATCAGGAATTGAACTCACAGCCTTATGCTTGCCAGGCAGGTACTTATGCCAAGCTAAATCCATGGGCCTTGGCATCCTTATTTGTAAAGTACAGATGACATGGTTAAAAGCACAGAGGCTAGAATGCAATGGTGCCAGGGAAACATGTTGTGTAAACTGTGAAAACAGGCAGAAGAAGTGACCAAACAGGAGGTCAGGAGAGGCCTCAGGCCTAGGGCTGTTTTACTGGGAGCTTGATGGGGTGCTGAGGTAGGACTGCACCAAGGTAGGACCTGAGGCCAAGTGGATCCAAGGTCTGAGGCAGTGCCTATGTAAGTTGAGGAATGCAATGCATCCTGGGAAAGGCACGGCTGAATTAGCCAGGGCCAATGGTGGGAGCTGGAGGTGTAGCCAAGGGCTTGTGGATGACTTACAGGTTAGTAAACCCATAAGAGGAGGTGGACAGGTACCAGGACACCTAAGGCAATGTTCAGAAAGAGCTTGTGCTGAATCCCATTCTCATCGCTCGTGGCATGGACCCCAGTAGCTTTCTATGTGACACAGAAGGCTAGAAAGGGAATCTAGGGTTCTGAGAGTCCCACACAACCTTGGAGTACCCCATCATGTGCTCTGTGGCACTGTTGGGTCCCTCTTCCTTATTTATACAGTAAGGATGACATGGTGGCAGGGACACTGTTGAAGCAGCATACTGGTAGCTCCCCACATCTTGTATAGACCACCCCCCCCCATTTTAACTCTGCATCTTTTCTTCTGCTGCCTGTAACTCAAGTGGCTGCAGAAGCCCCGGCTGGGACCAGGTTGCTTTATAATTCATAAGGCTCTTGGAAGGAAATGCTCACAAATCACTTTTCTAGACGAAGACCAGTAAGAAGCCCATGTAATTCTTCTTAGACATTAGGGGTTTTCTCTCCCTTGTTTTAATCAACAACTTCCCAATAAGTCATTTCAGTAAGGCCATTACTGATGGCTCGTAATCTCCTGGGGCTGCTGAGCGAAATGGGATCTCTTGGCTCCTTCACTGAAAACACTTTTCTTGTTTTCTTTCTCCGGCATGCTGGAAGCCAGCCAACTCGCCAGTTCCATTAAGTTAATGAGGGCTGACAGCCTGCAGCAAGCGTCCTCATAATCTCCCCAGGACTTAAATGGGGTCCTCCTCAGCTCCTGCTGACACCCCAAATTCACTGGTTCTTTACCTCTGTCTCTGAGCCAGTCTTGCTGGACAAAAAGCCAGGACAAAGATGTGTTTCTTTGCCCACTCCTCACTAGAAGTTCTGCCAAAGGTCACCCCAGACATTCAAGCAATCTGTCCAACTTGAGCACCTACCCTGCCCATACCTCTGTAGGACTGGAGCCCAGCTACAGTGATTTCTTGGGAGCTTGGAGATGCCTGGGCATATCTGGCTATCCTCGACCCTCTTAGTGCACCTCCTTGACAAGAGGAAAACTATCTTCATCCACTCTTCTTTCTGATTTCTTTCATGGGCCCTCCATAAGTCAAGGAATTTGCCAGAACCAACTGAGGCTCCACATGGAAATCAATTTAGGGTCCTTTTGTGACTTGCCTAAGTTCATTTCTGCATGGAACATCTCCCATTTCAAAGGGAGCTCCAGACCTTCACCAGGAAATGGACACCACATTGGGGAGAAGTCTGAATCCTGGCAGGGATCTCTTCAGGGGAGGACCAAGCAGATAGCCACAGCAGGTGCCCGTCCTATATCCCACCCCATGCACCCCTTCTCTGTTTGTGAGCAGCTGAGCTGCATGGATCTGGAGGACCTGGGAGGGACTGAAAACTTGCCTCAAACCTCATGGCCCCAACTCCCAACCAGGCCAGCCCCTTCCAATCAGCAAAGCCATCAGGACATTCCCCCTTTCACATGGGCAGTGACACTTGCCTTACAACCTGATCTTCTGAGAGCAGTAACTATTCCCTGTGAGCCCTCAATGAGCGTCCCCATCATTATTAAATAAAAACCATTGTCTGTCTTCTATGCACTGCCTGGGACAGATGGCAAACAAGGACAGGGATCAGGGATGCCACTGTGACCACACCTCCAGAGAAAGGCCAACCAGCCCAGGTACTTGTTCTCTCAGAGCCTAGAGTCTGTCATGCAAAATGGACCACTCATAGTACCTCCCACTTGTGTCAGTGTGAGGACAAAGCCAGTGTGAGGACTCCAGGAATGAAAAGCTCAATTCCCAGCATGGTGTGGCCAGCTGCAGTTGATTTCGGCAGAACCACAATTATTGATAGCTTCTGGGACCCTTTTCAGGCAGGGACTGAACAAAGCTCCATCAGGCCAACCAGCCACACAGGCCTTCTTCTGCAGCTCTAACAAGAGCCCCAGGCCTGCTGTGACCACCACTTCCTGCCTTACATTGTGCTTACACTGTGCCCTGTCCCCACTCAGCCTCCCCTCTTCATGTGGCATTGGGCTCCTTGCACAGGCATCCCACACACTCTGTAGACCTCAGATATTCCCTGGAACTGTCACTGAGTGACCACAGTCATTCCCCCATTGCCCTCAGTTTCACTTTCTAAGGTTTTAGTTACACATACCAGCTGCAGTCTGAAAATATTAAATGGAAAATTCTAGAAATAATTCTTTATGGAGATGGGGCAGGGTACAGTCCCAGAAATTGAACCTAGGACCTTTGCACAGAGCTACATCCTGATCCCTTTTTTCTTTGCTACTTGTTATTTTGAGGCAGGGTCTTACTAAGTCACCAAATTAGACTTAAATTTGTGATCCTCCAGCCTCATCTGCCCAGAGTGTTGGGATTACATACATTTGCTACAATGTCTGGCTTCGTATGTTTTAAATTGCTTGCTATTCTAGTAGTGTGATGAAATCCATGCTGTCCCACTCCATCCCACCCTTCATGTGATCATCCATCTGTGTATTATTTCCACAGTGTATACACTACCCACCCGTTAGTCACTTAGTAACCATCCTGTTTATCCGCTCTACTGTGTGGCATCCTAATGCTTGGGTTTAACCCCATTTAATTAACAATGCCCCCCAAGTGTAGAGTACTGCTGGCCATTCAGATATGCAGAAGAAAAGCTGTAAAGTACTTCCTTTAAGTGAAAAGTTGAAAGTTCTCAATGAAGAAAGGAAGAAAGTTGCACATTGAGGTTACTAAAATCTATGATGAGAATGAGTCTTCTGTGGAATTCTTTCTCTTCCATAAAGAAGCAAAAATAAATTGGTGTTACTTTTGTTGTCCCATTTCAGTCTGCAAAAGTTATGTTGGCAGTGTGTGATAAATGTGTAGGAAGTTCAGTGTGGTCTGGTTTCAGGCATCCACAGGGATCTTGGGACATGTCCCTTATAGAAAAGAGGAAGGATGGCATTCATGGGCTGGCTTGATGATCACCTATCTTACCTCAGTAGACTGGCACATCCAGACCTCGACCTCATGCACACCACCATGGCTAGGAATAGTGATTTGGGGGGTGTTTTCTGGAGCCTGGGCTACTCATGACTGCCCTGGGGTCTCTGCATTTTGTCTTTTTTATCCCCTTGGCTTACCTGACAGACAGCCTAGACTGGGCCTGGATGTCTGCATCGTGATCAGGATCCTGCCACAGGAAGCCCTTGATGCAGGCTTCTCCCTCCCTATCCTGCCTTCCTTAGTGTCCCTGGGACCATGCTGGTGGCATGGGGTGTCACCTACCTGGGAGGTTTCTGGTGGTCATAGGGCCACTCTGGAGAGTGAGGCTGACCCAGCCCTGTCCTCTTTCACCCCCAGGTATAGCAGGCACCATCCTAGGCCCATGGCAGGGACCTCTAGGTTTTCCTCAGATGACATCCATGTTGATACCTCTCTGGGTGCCTCGCCTGCATGCTGTGCATTCCAGGAGGCCATCCAGGTCAGGGCTAGTCCTGGTCCTCCTGATTCTACCATAACTGTCCTTTGCAGGAGCTCAAGACATAAACTGTGTTATGTCAGTTTGAGTTGGCTTGAGTCAAATTGTGCTGAATTGAACTGAGTTAGTTGACTGAATTAGTTTAGCTAAGTTTAATTGAGGTGATTTGGAGATTAAGCTAATTTGAGGATTTAATTGAGTTTAATTGTGGATCAATGAGTTAACTGGGGTTGATCTGAACCAAGTTGAGTGGGTGAGCAGCATTGAGTAGCTGTCTGTCTGATCTATGCCATGCAGCCTCTGGGGGTGTCCAGTGGGTTAGGGTTTTAGTCCATGTGACCATCTGTCATAAGAAAATACCTTAGGCTAGGTAACTTATAAGTAGGAATGTATTATTCCAGAGAACGGGAAGTAGATACCAGTGTGTGGGCAAATTCAGTGTCTGGTGAGAGCTCTGTCTTCTTCATAGATGACACTTGCAATGTGTCCTCACATAGCAGAAGGACAAAAGGCAGAGGGCAAACCAGCTCCCTCAGGTTTATTTTAAAGGACAGTAATCCACCCAAAGACCCCACTTCCCACCACCACTGGGTTGAGGATTCTGCTTCAACATAAGGATTTGGGTGACACATAAACATTCAGCCCAACCTAGGCAACTTAGTGACTAAGGAAACTTTGTCTCGAAATCTAAATGGACTGGGGATTCCATATCCACACATGTATACACATATGGCAGCAGGGCAGGCCAAGAATGGAGAGTCCCCTTCCTAAAGGAAAAATGGACAGAGAGAGTAATAGGTCTTGAGTAAGTCCAAAACCCAACAGTGAACATCACAGTAAGTCCAAAACCCAACAGTGAACATCACAGTGAATCTTAAGGATTCATTGCAGGCAAGTTTGGGCCCCTAGACAGGCCCCACTACTGAAGCTTTGCTAGGCTGCCAGGCTGGAATTGAATGCTGGTGGCTCATTCTGGAGTCGCAGAGGTGATTCTGCCCCCAGGGCTCCATGGGTGTTGCCCTACTTGGGGGCTGTCGGCAGTGGTTCTACCCCTGTGGTAGTTCTGTCTTGGCCCTACAGCTCTCTGGAGTATCTGGATCTAGGTGGAGGCAGTACTACTCTTGTAGCTTGTACACTCTGCAGATACTAACAAGACTTTCCACTCGTACCAGCTGGAAAAGTGACCACGGCTGCTGGACCTTACCTGGGCCCATGGGACCACAGCTTGGGTAGATCAGAAGTCCTACACTAGAATTCTAGGAGCAGAGGCTTAAAATGGTCTGTCCTTATGGCCCTGGCATTCATGACCTATAATATGCAGGATGACCCTGAAGACCCTGATGTGTTTTTGGGTCATTCTTTCACTGTCATAATGAGTATCACTAGCTTCCCCCAACTTCTACTAATTTCCTTGTCCATTTTTCTGGCTATCACCTTTTCACTCTCTCCTAGACATACCTTTTAGCTTTCACAACCTGACCAGGCTGCAAATTGTCCATATCTTTAAATTATGCTTCCCTTGTGACTATGCATTTTGTCTTTAACTCATTTCTTTCTTCTTACACTTTTTTATAAGAAACCCATTGAAGCCATACAGTAGCAGCACTAGTTCATGGCTCAGAAGTTCTATCTTGTACAATACACTAAAGTAGACACAGCTCAGCTAAATTCTTTGCTACTTCATAACACAACAGCCTTTCCCCTAGTTTCCAATAACATGTTCATTAGCATCCAAGGCCTCATCAGAATAGCGTCTACCATCTACACGTCTACCAGCATCCTGATCACATCCCCAGGTAATCTCTAGGAAGCTAAGGCTCTCTCTGTGGCCCTCCTCTTCTTAGTCTCATCAGAATCCTTCCTAAGGCTCCTTAATGGCAGCAAACTTCAAAACTAGCCTGTCCCCATTACCTGTTCCCAAAGCTGCTTCTGCATCATAGGTCTTTGTCTCATCAGTTCCCCAGTGCTAACCTCTGTCCAAGTCCATCCAGGATGCTATAATAAAATACCTCGGGCCAGGAAAAGTATAAATAATGAAAATTTACTGCTTATCATCCTGAAGTCTGAGAAATCCAAACTTGAGATGCTGGCAGATTTGGTATCTGGTAAGGCTCTGGTGTCCTCTGTGCACCTTCACACGGGAGAGGAGAGAAGGACAAAAAGGGGCAAACAAGCCTCCTTGGTCCTCTTTTATAAGGGCACTATCTTAGTCATTTTCCTGTTGCTAGAACAAAATACCTAACACTTGTAATTTAAAGACGGAGAGATTTATTTTGGTTCATGAGTCTTTAGAGGATTCAGTCCATGGTCAGCCAGGTCCAGGGCAGAAACCACATGCTAGAGGGACATCATGGAAGAAAGTTGCTCATTTCACTGTAAACAAAAAGCAGAAAGAAAAGGGAGGAGCTGGAGTGACTTACATCTTCCAACCAGGCCCATATCCTAACAGTACTTTTAGTTACTCAGTAATGGGTGTATTCACTGGTGAGTGTCACCCTTGAGCCAATCACTCTCCAAACACATGAGAGTTTGGGGGGACATTTTTTTAATGTAAACCATAACAGGCACTAACCTCATTCATGAGTGCCCTACCTCATGATCTAGTCACCTCCAGAAAGCCCCTTCCTAACCCCAACTCAGGGTGGAGGCTAGGTTTCATCATAAATTTTGAAGGGATACAGACATACAGATCATAGAACCTTGATCCTTGAAAAGCAGAGAAGCAATTCCTTCCTTTCGGTTCTAGGATACGTTGAAATGGGTTGTCTCTGCTGAATCCATTTCAGCCATCTGTTCTCAAAATTCTGCAGAATTTTACTACCAGCTGGTGCCATCTGCTCTGGCTGGCCCAGGCCAGAGGCCAGCACTGGATTGTTCTCAGCCATGGAGGACTGGCATGATAACAATTTGAAAAGATGTGGGACATACGTGCTCAGTGAGGAAACATCACAGAACTCCCAATAACTCAGAACCATCCAGAGAGGCAAAAGTTCACTCTCTGTGCCATTTTGGGCTGTGTTCTGAATGGCCAGGCAGCCACCAAGAGTGGTGGAGAGCCACAGCAGGAAGAGGCAAATGTGGTCACAAAATCTGTAATTTTGTCCCTCAGGAAGTCTCGTCTGTCCACTGTAGGGGACAGCTTAGAAGGGGTGAAACCAGAGCCAGGACAGGGGGCTAACAGGCCACCATATCTTCCTGAGGAGGGAAGAAGGGTCACCTCAGTGCCTTCCTGAGGTAGCCCATTCACGTCCCTGACTCACTCTGAAGAAGGGCCCCTCCCAAATGCGGTGTGTACCCACTCAGAGCCAGGAAGGCCTTCCCACCTGATCTCCCCTTCCTCCAGAGCCTGCCCTGCTCCAGCATAGCACCCAGACCCGTGTCTCCCCTCATGGCAACCCCTTCTCTCAGGAGCTATCCAGGAGGGCAACCACTCCTTTCACAGTGTGTACTTCAGTGTAGCCTCCTGTGTACTCACAGAGTTGTGAGTTGTGTGACCATCACTACTATCTGATTACTTTTTATTACCCTTCCAAAGCAACCCTGCACTCATCGGCTGTCACTTCCCATTCCCGTACCTCCTCAGCCCTAGGCATCACTAATTAACTTTCCCTTTCTGGACACTTCATAGAATAAGAATCATACAATATGTGGTCCTTTGTGTCTGGCATCTTTCAGTAAGCGTCATGTTTTCAAGGTTCATCCATGTTTTGGCATCTGTAAGTACTTTGTTCCTTTTCATGGTTTCATAATAGTGCATTGTACAGACAGGCCATCTTTGTTTATCTATTCATCATCTGATGGACATTTGGGCAGTTTCCACCCTCTGTGAATAGAGCTGCTATGAATGTACAGGTCAAGTACTCGTATTAACATACATCCTCCCTTCTTTTGTGGGTAACACCTGAGAAAAGAATTATTGGATCATATGCTAAATGTACGTTTAGCACTCTGCAGAACCACTAGTCTGTTTTCTACAGGAGCACGTGTGGCCTGTCCTTGTGTGAAGGCACCACACTGGCATAAACTGCAGTGTGATGGCTGGGAGTGTTCCCAGGGCTGTGGGCACTGAGTTTCTGCTGCAGGGCTGGTAGGGCTGCCCACTGACCTAGTGAACAGTAAGTGCTTGTCTTGGTATGCAGCCATGGAAAACTCTAGTACATGAACAACCCCTGAGAATGGCAGGAATGAGTGTCACAGCATTGTTCACAGCCCCAGTGCCCAGAACCAGCCACATGCCTGTCAACAGAAAGGAGTGTGATCAAATGTGGGATGTCCATATAGAGCACAATGACATGCCAGCTAAGATGAATGGGTCAGAGCAACCGGCAGCCACGTGAGTGAATCTTGGTAACATACACCAAGGAACAGCTAAATACATTTTTATTAAGCTTAAATCACTAAAATAAAAAGCATGCAGTTTGAGGATACATATAGATTTGAGAAAATTATGCAAAAAGAGCTAGAGGACTAGGGCTGTAACTCAGTGGTGCGGTGCTTACCTAACATGGTTTTGATCCCTGGCATTGCGAAAAAAGAAAAACAAAATCAACTTGATGTGTACAACATGTGATGAATCAGAAATGGTGGTAGACACCTGTAATCCCAGCTACTCAGGAGGCTGAGGCAGGAAAATTGTGAGTTCAAGGCTATTCTGGCAACAGTAATTCTATATTTCAAAGAGAAAAAAAAAGTGTGAGGAATACATAATTCAAATTGCTATTTGCGTAGGATAGGAGAGACAAGAGGATAATAGAATAGGGGGCTGTTTGAGTGTAGCTTTTATTTTGAACAGTGAGTTCCTGGGTCTTTGTACATTATTTTTAAAAACTAAGTATTTAACACTGTACTTTTTTAAAAAAAATTATATATCACAACC
The DNA here is from genome assembly GCA_004027295.1 of Dolichotis patagonum. Classification (NCBI taxonomy): domain Eukaryota; kingdom Metazoa; phylum Chordata; class Mammalia; order Rodentia; family Caviidae; genus Dolichotis; species Dolichotis patagonum. Next base: position 147,354 of record PVJX010001473.1, on the reverse strand, counting down.
GAGACTGATTTATTCCAGAAATGCAAGTCTACATTTTCAACATTCAAAAATCAATTGCAGTGATACCTCGGTTATTGCACGACGCCAGGCTTGAACTTTCCATTACTCAAACAGTGAAACTCAAAAAGAATCTGCTTGCTGTGTGTAACTTTGCTCGATAGTTAGATTAAACTTGAAAAAAAACCTGCACAGGACGAGAATGAGTCATGCTTTGTGTCTTGCAGCGGACACAAAGGGGTGACACTTCAGTCTAAGCGCCCCTCTCACCCAGACAACATACAGTGCTTGTGCTAGTGTGTTTAAACACTCATTGTGCTTTTTATTTTGGTGCCTTATTTTGGTAAATATCTTAACCGTGGCTCAAAAGAAAGTTAGTGATACCAGCAGTAACACTAAGAGGAAAACTGTGAGAACCACGATAGAGTTAAAGAAAGAAATCATTGTGAAATTTGTTAAAGTCCTGGAAAGATGAATTTATAAGTGTAATGTGGGGAGCTCGGCACCAGTTATTTGGTTTTCCATTATTTCTTATGGGAAAAGTATGTGCAGTTCTCAAACTTTTCAGGGTTCAAACACAAATTTGGAACAAATTCAGTTTGAAAGCTGACGTATCACTGTAATGTGATCTTCCAGGGAACATCCTAACTTTTTAAAATTTATTTTTATCTTTTTATTTTATGATAAAAAAACAATATTTCATAACAAAATAGTAGGAGAATAACAATAGTTCCTACATGGCGAATTGTTATCTTCAAAGTAGTTACCCAGAGTACAAGATATGGTCATACAAAACTCTCCAAATGATATTAGCACAAACCTTTCTTTTCAAAGAATTAAGAGAAGCTGTGAGTATACCTGTCTTGTTTATTTTTTCTTTTCCATTCCTTCCTTTCCTCTTTCCCCCATCCTATTCTTTTTTCCTTTTGAACAATTCTTATTCATTTCACAACATCTGTAAGGCTTCTTAAAAAAAAAAAAACCTATTGCTAACATCATACTTAATAGGGAGAGACGAAAGCCCCCACCCTGGATCAGGAGGAAGGTGAGAAGGTTGACTCTCACCACTCCTATTCAATTCTTGAATTCAATTCAAGCCAAAGTCACTACAATAGGCAAGAGAAAAAAAATGAGGCATACAGATTTGAAAGGAAGACATAAAACTGACAGATGACACATTTCCTGCATAGAAAATCCCAAGAAATTGACAGTAAAACTCTTACTGGCCTTAGAGGTTCACAAGGGTCACAGAATATTAGATCAGTGTGCAAAAGCTCACGTGGCTTTCTGTCTGTTAACAATGAATATGTGAATGTCAAAATGAACATTTATGATTAATCCAGGGAAACGACAGTGCTCAAATTTAGATTTAACAAAACATGTACAGAGCTATACATTGAGAATTGTATGTTGATTAAAGAAGTCAAAGGAGACCTAAATAGAGACATACTGTACTCACGGTTTAAAAGAATCAAAGTAGTAAAAATTTCAATTCTTCCAGAAGTACCTATAAATTAATCCTACTCATCACCAAATGCCAGCAAGGATTTTTTATAGATACGGAAACACATATTCTAAAATGTATATGAAATGGTACACACTCTAGAATAACTAAAACAATTTTGAAAAGAAACAGTTAAGTAGGAGAGATTACCAATTTTATGGCCTATTGTATAGTAAGAAGTCAACACAGGGTGATATTGGTGGAAGGATAAACACACAGATCAATGGAACAAAACAGAGAACCTAGAAACAGATGTACGCAAATATGCCTGAGTGACAAAGACACAAAAACAATTGGTGGAGGAAGGTTACTTTTTTTTAACACACGGAACTGCAGCAATTGGACTGCCATTGGCTGAAAATAAATAAAAAGGACTTCAGTCTAAGTTATATAAGAATTATCCCAGTATAAATCTCAGACTTACATACAAAGCATGAAACGATGAAAGCTTTAGAAAAACATATAGGAGAAAGTACTCAGGGAGATGGGCAACCAGTTCTTGTGCTTGACGCCAAAGTACAATCCATTAAAGGAAAACTGGTCCAATGAACCTCATTAAAATTCAGAACTTTTGTTCTCCACGAGACCCTACGCAAAGGAGAAAATGCAAGCTACAGGCAGGAAGCACAGCTGTGCAAGCCTCTTCAACAGCAAGCTGACACCTAGGACATAAAGAACCCTCCAACAACAACAGCAAAACACCAATCCACTTAGACAAGAGGCAAAAGACACAAAGAGACATTTCACCAGAGATCTACAAGTAGCAAACAAGCACACTGAAAGATGTGCACCTCATTAGCTGGGAGGCAGATGCAAACACAGTCAGATACCACGGCATACCTATCAGGTAATAAAATTTCTGTTAACACCAAATGTTGACAGAGGTGAAGAGCTGGCCGCCCCCATGGGCAGGGTGCTCAGGAAAGGCTTTCATATTGTTTAACTCTGTGGCTGGACGGGGCATCTACTTACTGTGAAGGGTAAGTGCCTGGGAAGGGCTGAAGGCTTAGGGGTACCCTTGGTTGCCCTTATGGGGCTGTGCACGCTGGATGTGACACCTGGCCCCTCAGGAGGCCCAGTATCCCCACACTAGCCTAGCACCCCTGGGTAGTATAAGTGGGTCTTCTGGCTTTGAATTGGACCATCCAGGAACAAAGAGTCCTTCGTGGGCTCACATTTAAGACTGCTCAGCCTAGGCTGTATGCCCAGCAACCCTTGACCTGTACAAGTGGGATGAACAGGGCGACAAGGAACGGTTATAGTAATGGGTAATTGAGGCAGTAAATTACAGAATGAACCAGAAGATGGATGACTGAATGAGTGAATGAATGAGTGCATGGTGATCAGTAGATGCACAAACAAGGAACACATGAGCAATGTGGCCTATTCTCAAGGCTGATTCTCACTCCCACCCCCCGCTGGGCCTGCCCCCAGGAACATGTACCTGCTCCCTCCCTGGGTCTGTCTACCTTTCCATGTGTTCCCTCCCTGTCTGCATTTCCTCCTCGGGCTGAGCAGAGTGGGAATGTGTCCCTCTTTCCACCTATAGATGCTAAAACCACAGGGCTAGAGAGTGGCCTTGACAGGCAGGTGTGCCCACCCTGGCGTGACCAAGATCCATGGCCTGCAGGGCCCAGTAAACCAAAACCTATGCTCTGTCCCTGCCCCCTAATAACCCGCTCTTGAACAGGGTGGTATTGCTGGAGAGATAAACATATAGAACAATGGAACAGGCCACTGGGAAGGAAGGGCCACTTGGCCACATTCCCAGGCCATACCCTACATGGAAAGAAAAGATCATCCCCAAGAAAGGTGCAAGGAGTCCCTTCCCTCTGATACCATGGAGTTGGCCATGTCTAGTATGGAAGCCAGATAGCCATGGCCGTGTTCAGAGTAGTGATCGGCCCACACCATGGCCTGAACAGAGCTGGAACAAGGACCTCCAAGCCCTAGCTTTCTGTCAACCTGGACAGAACTGTGGTTGAAAAGGCCACAACTTTGTTCTGAGTGGTTGACTTCGGGTAAGGTGTGGTGGTCCTTTGTTTGGAGCCCGGTATGTTCTCACTGGACATGAGGCTGTATCCAGGCCCTTGTAGTCATAGCTTTGAACCCTCTAGGCCTGAGCCAAACTGGTAGAGGCTCTTCACAGTGGGGTGCCTATAGCTTTATTCTTCTCCTTGCTAGCAGGCCATTTGGGGCGATAAAAAGAGGGTGAGTGCCGTCCTCTCCATAGGTCAGGTTTGAGATGAGATTCCTGAGGCCAAGGAGGGACATCGAGGCTTCCAGTTTTCAAGGGATTTTCTATTATAGTTTCTCCTTTTTGCATTGTTTTAAAGAAATCTTTGTCTAGCCCAGAGTATTCCTGCTGTCCTCCATGGGCTTGATGGTTATCACGGTCCCATTGAGGTCCTCACTTGAGTTAGCTTTGTGACTTACGTTATGTCGCAGGGATCATATTTCCTGTTTTTCCCTACTGTTGTCCAAATTGTTCCTGCACATTTATTGAGAACATTCTTCTCTGTTTCAATTGAAACAGAGCCAGGGTTAACAACTGAGTGGCCACATGTGTTTTTACACTTCTGAAAGTCCTGCTCCATCCAATGGCCATGTTCTCTGTCCACCTGTCAGTACTACTTTCTCTAAAGAGCGCAGTTTTATGGGGTCTTTTAGTGGGGGGCTTGCTGCTGGAGATCTTGCTCAGGGCCTTGTCAAGCTGGCCTTTTTGCTATTTCGCTAAGCTGGAACCCAGCTCTATAACAATTCCTGAATTCTGATTTATAAGTCTTCCAGTTTTAATGCTGCTCTTCAAAATCACTGTGGCTTTTGGCCCTCTGCTTTTCCATAAATATTTTAGAATTGGCTTGTCAATTTCCAAAAGAAAAAATAATAAAAATATTCTGATATAAACTGGAATCATATGTAATCCATAACTCAATTTGGGGAAAATCACTTTATTAATACTGAGTCTTCTTATGCACGAATATGTTACTGTGTATTCCTCCATGAATTTAGGGTGTCTTAAATATCTTTCACTCTTTAGTGTTCTTCTGTCTTATTCATATTTAAACAGATTTACTCTTAGATATTTTTTGGGTTTTGATGTTATTAAATTGCTTTTTATTTCATGTTCTAATTATTAGTAGCAGATATAACTGCTACTGTATAACTGATTGTTATACACCATCCTTAAAGCCAATGTTTTTGCTAAATTCATTTATTAATTCCAATCATTTATCTGAAGAGATTTCTGGATATTTTACAAAAATGATTGTCATGTGCAAATAATGACAGTTTTCTCCCCATCCAATCATTATATCTTTCATCCACTTTTTCTTGACTTAACACATGGACTGGAACTTTCTAGAAGTGTTAAATAGAAATGGTGGCAGTCGATATTCTTCCCTTGCTCCCTGTCTTGGGAGTAAAGTACATGATACCTCGCCATTACATATGATGTGTGCTTAGGGTTTTTGTTTTTCCATATTTGTTTTAGTTTTTGTTATTTTGGGTAATGAAATTTCCTTCTATTCTGATTTCACTAAGAGTTTTATTTTTACTTATGAGTGTATCTGGAATTTTATTGACTACTAGTCTGTATCTTTTGAGATGATGATATGTTTTTCCTTATTCTGTTGATGAAGTGATTATGTTGATTGGTTTTCAAGCATTAAACTAACTTACAGAGCTGTATGAGACCACACTTGATCATATCTTTACTGGAAGTATTGAATCCAATTGGCTGGTCTGTTTAGAATAGTCATATCTATGTTTATAGAAAAGAATGACCTTGATTTTTCTTTTTTGAAATATCCTCATCAGACTTTGATATCAATGTTATACCACCTCATAACAATCCTCTAAGAAGACTTGTATAAATATTAATATTTTTTCCTTAGCTATTTGGAAGAATTTACTAGTGAAGTCATCTAGACTTTGAGTTCTCTTTATGGGAAGATCATTAAAATTCCAAGTTTAATTTAATGAATATTGGGGAATTGGTATTTTTATTTCTTCTGTTTTCTTCTATATATTGTGGTTTTTGATGACTTATCTATGTTATCAAATTATTTTGTTCATACTGTTTGTTGAGTAGATTGTTTAATATCTCTAGATTAACAGTGCCATTCAATTTGTAATTCCAGACATGTGATTTGTGACCCTCTCCTTCCCCAGTCAATCTTGCTAAAGGTTTATAAATTTTATTTGTCTCTTTGGAAAACCAGATGTTGGCATTATTGATTTACTTTAATGTACTGTTATTTTTTTATTTCATCAATTTATGCTTTTATTATCTCTTCCCTTCTACTCTCTTTGGATTTACATTTGATATCTTTTTTCAAACTTCTTGATATATATTTCAGTCAGCCTTTTCTATTCTCTAGTAAATGCATTTAAGGCTATAATTTTTCCTCCATGCATATATTTCACTATCCCTCAAATACTTATTTAGCTATAACTTTTGATATATAACATTTTTATTATTCAATTAAAGTTATTTTCAGATTCATATCAGATTTTTTTTCTTTGACCCTTGGGCTATTTGGATTGTTTAGTTTCTAAAATATTCGTGGATTTCACAAGTACCTATGTGTGTACGCATGTGTATGTGTGTACATGCATGTCTATATATGTATGTGCATGCATATGTATGTATATGTATATAAAATTTATTTCTACTTTAATTTCACTATAGTCACAGAATATATGAAACATAATTTAATTTGTGATGTTTGTTGGGACCTGCTTTTAAGCCTTGCATTTGTTCTTCTGCTAATGCTCTGCATGTCCATGGAGAGCTAACTTGATCTTCAGTGTGCGGGGAACTGTTCTGTACATGTCAGATCAGGTGGCTATACAAATTGTTCACATTTGTTTCTGCTGATGCTCTGACTGCTTCTCTATTGGATGAGATGTTCAATTATCCCACCATAGTCATATACTTTCCCTTTTGCCAGTTTGCTTTATACGTTTTAAAATTATATTTGTAGGTGCATAAAGATTTAGAATCAATTTTCTGCTGAATTGATACTTTTGTAGTTATGAAATATTATTTTTTTGCCAGTAATATTTAAAGTCTACTTTGTCAATATTAGTTTACCTACACCCATTTTTATTTGACTAGACCATGATATATATTTTTCTGTCCTTTTACCATCAAACTTTCTACATTTTTATATTTTAAGGTGGATTTATACAGCATTTATTCATCCTATTGATCTTTTAATTGGAATATTATTCCATTTATAATACATATAATCTATCATCTTGTATTTCTTTTTTCATTTGTTTTATTTCTTCTTATAATGCTACTTTCTCTCCATGTTCCAGGCTAGCTATTTTCTCCTATTTCTCCCAGGTTTACTTTCCTAGTATTTTGTTTCCACTTACAAATTCACCTATTGCCTTCTTAATTTCTAATATTGCTCTCTCTGCTCTGGAAGTTCCATTTTACCCTTTGTACATAGTTTTTATCCCTCTGGAGAAACTCCCATCATTGATCTATTTTCTTTTTACTTCTTTTCTGCTTTAAATTTTTTTAAATTTTATTTTAAAAGGCAAACAAAAAAGGATAGAAATGATACAGAATTTCAAACAAAATACAAAATTAACACCAGTTAATATAATGCATATTGTTATCTTAGAAGTAGTTGTTCAGGTTACAAGATCTAGGCATAGAAAAATGATCAAACAACCAAACAATGAAAGCACAAACTGTTCTTTTAATGAATTAATAGAGATTAGTAGTATAGTTATCTGTCTAGTATATCTATACATACACACATATATGTATGATAGACAAGTTCAAGAAAATAGATCACTCATAAGTAACACCTACTTATCAAGGTCATTTTAAATGTCTTGTATGCAACACTGACACAAACCACAGCCATCTACTTGCTCATGTGTCTATGGGTCAGCAATGTGAGCTGCTGCACTGGGTGGGCCCCCTTGGGCTGTCCATGCAGCAGCACTCATAGCATGGCTTAGTGGTGGCTGTGTAGTCTCAGCCTCACATGTCTGGAGCTGTCGGCTGACAGCCAGGGCACCTCAGCTCTCCTTCACCTGGCTTTTACAGCAGGCTACCTCAGACATGTCCTATGAGGCAGCAGCAGTCTAAGAGGGTACAAGTGAAACCCAGAAAGTTTCAAGGATCAGAACACATGGTCCACTTCCACCACGGTGGAAATGATTCCACTCCTTAATAACAGGAGCTGCAAAGGATTCGCATGCATTTTAACTCACTGTACTCTGCCCTCTGCCTTAACCTTTCATACCACCCTCACTCCATTCAAAGTGCACTCACCCCCACAAGACATCAAGAAGTCACTCAGTTATAGATAGTGTCATGCTCCAAATCCAACATCTTATGATTTGTGTTCTCACACAGTGCCTGATCCCAAATCTGAGCCATGTGTTTTAGGAGACTGATGTCACACTGCCCCACCTTTGATGCTTAATTTCTTTATCAGTTACCTATTGCTGCATAGAAAACCACAGCTAAATTTAGTGGCTTAACACATTGTCTTTGCTTACAATGCTGTGGTCAGGAATTTGGCCTTGATCCAGCTGGGAAGTAGATTTGCCAACTTTGCTTGTAGTGGCTCAGGCAGCTTACTGAGGGGCGGGGGCCCAGGAAGGCCTTACTCACATCTGTGTGTTAGTGCTGATTGCTGACTGAGGCACCCCAATTCCCTTCTATGTAGTCCCTTCATCCCATGGGCTGAAGTTTGTTCATAAGATCACACTCCTTGAGCACATGGGTTACAGTAGTATCAGCTCTCTAGTGTTACAAGTTAGTCACCTTAGATCATAAGATTAGGCCAAATTCAAGCAGACCCCATCTCTTCATGGGAAGAATGGCAGGTATTTAAGACTACTGAGTGTGCCACACCATTAGCTCTGTTTCTAGGGTCTGTTTTTTCCCTTGGATTTTAGTCTTCCTCTATGTGGAAAAAAAAAATGTAACGGCTCAATGCTACCATGTTTCTATTGCAAACTAGATTTTCTTCTGGTGTGCAAAAAAAAAAAATCATGTGCAGATCTGATTACTAAAGTCAAGGCTTGAGGCTACAAGATTCTGAACCCAAAATCTGAGATGTTTGTGGGCCTCTATCCTAGATAGATCAAACCCCCAAGGTGGTTTTCCTCAAGAGCACAACATGCCTGTTATCTGCTGCACTTCCCACCCTCCTTGCAGCTACCTCTGCTCAGTTCTCAAACCTCACCATCTACACAGCTTGATAACCCACAGTTGCTTCTGGGGAAACGCTATTCCATGGCCCCTAGCTCACCAGTGACTTGTACCTGGTATTCATGTCCCACACAGTACTCTGCAGAGGAAACACAGCCTACAGAGTTGACCATATCCTTCATATCTGTCCTTCTCCCAAGCCTTCCAGCAGTGTCAGTTGTCACCATGAAGCTGAGCACAGTTGTCACAAGCATCTCCGGTGGAAGGTGGTCTGTGTCTGTTTCACAGGCAGAAGGACACTCCCACAGTTTCCACATGGTCATGTTTTTTGCTTCTGGTCTTTTTTTCTTTTTTTTTTTTTTTCTACGTGGATAGATACCAAATCTCATGTTTCCTTTTTCAGTGATATTTCTCGATGGACCTTTGTTTCTAGAAGGAACTTTAGAGACAAATCCATGCAGTACTTTGAACAGAACTCAAATTCCCTTGATAACTTGTCCTGCACCCCAGCCTTCTCTAAATGCTTGCACCCCACACACTCCACTGACCCAGGAGGCGCCAGAAGTAAGGAAACTTCCCCTGTAAAGGAGTTTCCCTGACTGTCATGAGTTAGAGGCACAGCCCTGGTAGACCAAAGGCCTTGACCCCCTTTTTCCAGTCTAAGTAACAAAAATAAGGAGAGGACCCCTTTTCCCATCCATGGGTAAGGCAAACTTTTCACTGGCAAAAGCTCCTTATCCCCACCTGCCCCGGATCCCCAGCAGAACAGGGGCTCACAGACCTCTGTCCCACTGGAGCCAACCATTCATGTTCACAGAGGGTTCCATCCACCTGCAGCAAGGGCACCAGAATCTCTGACCATGTGACAGGGATGGCAGACACATGTAGCTGCTCACGCCTTCCTCTCCTTCTCCACCACAGGCTGCGAGAGCACCACCGGGCCACCATCAAGGTCATCCGGCGCATGCAGTACTTTGTGGCCAAGAAGAAATTTCAGGTGAGCTGGGGATTTAGCTTAGCAGCAGAAGCACCCGCTTGGCAAGTGCAAGACTGTGAGTTTGATCCCTGATACCAAAAAAAAAAAAAAAAAAAAAGGAAAAAAAGAAAAAGAAATTCCAGGTAAGTCCTGGCAGAATCCATCCATACTCTCACACCACCACGCAACTCCTGTAGCACTGCAAGTCCTGTGTGCTTCTCTACCTAGGCTTCTCTACCAGGAGAGAGGCCACCCAGGCAGATGTGTCCACAACCATCCCCTCACCTTCAGACATCCTGTGAAGACTTCATGTTGTTCCTGGGAAACCTCCTCTCCCCAAGAGAGCAGGCCCTAGAGGATACTTCCCTACAACCCTGCAAAGTACCCCTTCCTCCTCACTGATCACAGGCAGCAGTCTCAGGGCTCACCCTACCCTCCCATGGGTCACATAATCTTGCATCAGTGACAGATGGGCAAATGCCATCAGAGTGACCAGCACAGGGCTGGTCAGTGTTCTCAGGAGGCCTCCAGAGAACAGGAATGAAGAGGGTGAGGAGGGAGCTCTTGGCAGGGAGAGATTTGCGAGACCCCCATCTCTTAGGGCATCCTCACTTCCTAACATCAGCCTGTCTGCCCACCTATACCCCACCCACCCCAGCTAGCCTTGGGCTGCCAGCATGGTGAGTGGCCCCCCTGCCTACCTTGCTAGTAGATCAGTCCCTGGCCTACATCCCAGTGCTCCTGCACTGTCCTTGGCTAGCACAGTACTCTTGCCCTCCATCTTCCTACCCCCAGCTCATGTGGTCAGGAGATTGGAGAAGCTTCCTGGCTGGGCAGTGCTGCAGCTCTGGACATCCTGTAGCCATCAGCAGTCCCTCCAGTGCCCACAACATCCAAAACCTATAAGTTATGGCCTTGGTGGCAGGCCGGGCTTCTCTCCTGCAGGGACAGCCCTCTGATGGAGGCCATAGTTAAGGGGAGGCTTCATCTTCACTTTGAGAACAATGTGGAGCTGTGGGAAACAGGTAGCCTTAGGGGAGGGAGTCAGAAGATCCTCATCACCAACATGGGGGACGGCCCAACTTATTTTCGGAACAGTTACATGGTGGCCCTGCACCCAGCTCCAGGCCACACCTTCTGTACCACACTGTAAGGTTGAGACAGCAGCTGACAGTCCCCTCAGTACAGGCCCACCTTGGACCCTGGGATAGCCAGCCCCAACAGCCTCTGGACTCCGTGACTGTTTTGGACACAGGACTCCCCAGGCAACTCTGAGTGAGTTTATCCTCTCCCATACTGACAGCAGGAGCCCAAGGCATTGGCACCACTCCGAGTACATGGGTCTCATCATGACAGTCCCCTGCAGCAGCACCTGCCACCATTGTCACCGTCATGAGCCCTGAGAATAAACCTTGAGTGGGCCTACTGCTTGCCCACTACTGAGCTCCTCCCACTGGCAATGGCAGTGTGTAGCCCCTCCCTGGTCACCAACTACCTCAAAGGTCAGCTAACACATAGCAGTAATGTAGTAGCTGTTAGGACTCAGCTGGACCACACTGCCCACATTCCCACTGACCCCAGGGCTGCTGTTTGTGGAAACAAATAAAAGCTCCCCTCAGCCGGCACCAGGAAGTCTGCCTAGTGACGTCCTGGGGACATCTGGCAACCCCGTGGATAGGGCATCTGGACACTGTGCCCCCTACCCCTAGCCTTTATAGAGGCCCTACCTTGTCACCATGACTACTGAGGTGGGCGTTGACACAGAGCATGGGGGCTTCCTGCTGGCTGTACCAGCAACTCCCAAGTGGGAAGAAACTGAAAGAACTCCTCAGGGGTGAAGCATGGCAGGACTGTCCCCAAGGGGAAAGGACCTGGTGTGTCTCCCTTGCTGGGGAACAGCTTGGAAGTGACAGCTAAAACCACCACTGATGTTACCCCAGTGAGGCAGAGAGTCACAAGGGATCTCCAGCATCACAACCATCTGCAGCCTGAGATAGCGGCTCCCTGGGGGCACAGAGCAGCAACCCTGGTGTGGATCAATGTGGAACTTGCTCACAATTGTAGGACTGTGCTGGGGTGAATGCAGGTCCCCCTGGAAGTTGCTTCTAGGGCTCAAGGACACCTAGCGAAGGTTAGAGACCCTTGTGTTTCCCACATAGGCCAATAGATCAACCGCATTGACCCATACAGACCTGTCACTGTGACACAGACAAGAAAACTGCCTGCTGGCATGGGTGCAAGTTCTGGAGGAACAGACTTACAGCCTAGGATCCTCTGTTCTGCTACAGTCCTAACAGTGGTCCAGGAAGTTTCCAGACCATATCAAGAACTTCTACCTCCCTACCCTGCATCTCCCCTGCATCCCAGGCCCTGGGGGATCTTGAATAAACTAGGCAGCAGATGACCTTCTAGGGCCAGAGAACTCTGAGAAAAGACAAAGGCTGGGGCTCCTTCGAAGAGTGGGCTTTTGTTGCCTGGGGGTACATTGAGGGGTGGGAATCAGGAGGCCTCCAGAGAAAAGGAATGAAGAGGGTGAGGAGGGAGCTCTTGGCAGGGAGAGGTTTGCAAGGCCCCATCTTAGGGCATCCTCACTTCCTAACATCAGCCTGTCTGCCCACCTATACCCCACCCACCCCAGCTAGCCTTGGGCTGCCAGCATGGTGAGCAGCCCCCCTGCCTACCTTGCTAGCAGATCAGTCCCTGGCCTGCATCCCAAGAAGCAAGAGCCTTTAGGCCTTCAAGTTTGTCCTGAAAATTCCCATCCACCATCAGTCAGGCTGGATAGGACAGCTCATCTCTGGGTCCCACTGCATCAGGGGCATTAGCTCTGGAGAGAAAGCTGAGGTAATCTCTCCAGCCAGGACCCAGGCAGGCACTTCACTGAGGCTTCACAAGCCCTGACCAGACCTTGGAAAGTAGCTGGATGAATCCAAAATAATCATAGCCTAGATGTTGTAGAGAATCGGTGGGAACTTCTGTCCTTCCTGGCCTTTGCCCTGCTCACTACATCCCTTGTTTCTGCAGAAATGCCCTCTCTCATAAAAGGCATACTAAATCACATGTCAGCGGAGACTTCTAATGTACACACCCACACACACCTGGATGCAGTGGTCTCTGGTTCCCAGGCTGTCAGGGACAAATAGAAGCATTTGTCCACACCAGCCCAGATCTGTACCACCGTGATCCCTGGCCCAGGTTGTCCCCCTGCCTCCCTCCCTCAGCTACCCCACACCTCACTTTGAACTCTCCAACAGAAGGCAGTGACCCCAGCTCATCACGATGCACCTGGACCCAACATGCTCTTCTATGGGCCCTTGGAGCAGAGCACTCTGCCCACCTGGCTGCTGCTCTACGGGGAGACCCTTACTCAAGGGCCCTGAGAACAAGGCCTTATGAGAACCAGGCTGACTGTGAGAAGTTTAATCTTCTCTATTGTGGTCTTTGCTGATGCCACCACCTGAACCTGGGCTCCACTAATGGGGTCAGAGCTGGCACAAGGCTCGGGAACCCTGTAGTCACCTGCTCTGCCCAATATGGCCTCAGGCCTGTTTTGGGAGCCCAAGTAGGTGTCTGCCACCTCCCTCCTCTGCAAATGCAGGGGCTGCTGCCCAGGAGTATGTCCATGATTAGCCTGGGATATAGACAGGCAGGGGCTCTGGAGAGCTGTGTCTCCCACCCAGCAGATCAGCTCTTCCTGAGGCTGAGACTGAGGGTCTAGTAGCCTGGAAGGAGAGCAGCAAGTCCTGGAAGTGCAAGGAAAAACAACTGCCATGGCTCCCGAGAGGTCAAACTGATACTTCAGAGACCCCAGAGAGTGAGCCAGTGGTCCAAGGGCTCCCAAGGCCAAGCTGATGGCCTAGGGAACCCCAAGAGGCTGAGCTTACAGCCTAAGAGACTCAGTTGATGGTCAGGGATCCCCAGCCTACAGTAGCCATGCTGTGGGGACCAGCCCTGCTGTCCACATGCTCTGGGCCAGGGCTGTCCTATTGCTGTCCCTGTCCCTGTCTGCATTTAGAGCTGAACCTGTAGGACACAGTGGAGTGACACATGTCTTTCTGGCTTGCAGCAAGCGCGGAAGCCCTATGACGTGCGAGATGTCATCGAGCAGTACTCTCAGGGCCACCTCAACCTCATGGTGCGAATCAAAGAGCTACAGCGAAGGTGGGCACAGGTGGCATGTGGGGGACATGGGCACCTGGAGGCCACCATGGTATATTCACTGCAGCTGGCCCTGCTCTACCCTCACAATGAGCATTGTCTGCTCCAGCCTTGGCTGGGCTGAGAGAGAGAAGGAACCTTGAGCTATACACAAAATCCACCCCCTGAGCCTCCCCCACCTAGAGGTCTGACCCCCTGTGGCTCTGCCTACTGCTGGGCCAGTAGCTGGGGACTCTGACCATTGGGAACCAGCATGTTCCAGGATTCTGGCTTGGATCCTTGGCCCTTTGGAAATGGCATAGTCCTTGGGATTCAGCACAGGCTTAGCCCAGCTGTTTTTACATGGTGTGCTAGCCCAGAAACCTAGCTCCATGTGCCCAGTCCTAGTCACAGGTGGGGCCAGGCATTTAGGGCCTCCTGCATGGCTGACCTCACTTGCCCCACCCAGGGAAGAAGTCTAAGGAATGACCCAACTACTACCTCTCGTCCTTACGCTTTCTACTGGTCTTTTCAGGATCGCGGGCTCCTGTGGTCCAGGAGCTTCCTGCAGGTCTTGGGGGTAGTGCTGGGTGGCCTCCAAGTGGGTGGACACATCAGCCTGTCCGATGGTACCTGGGTCTGGGTATGAGCTGCTTTCCATCTCCTTCCCTTTCAGGTTGGACCAGTCTATCGGGAAGCCCTCCCTGTTCATCCCCATCTCAGGTAGGTCCTGACCAGGGCTGAATGTGGCAGTCCATGCTGGTCTCTCTCACCTCTTTCCTCTTCTCACCATCAGAGTGGGCATTAGGGCCTCCACAGTGAGTGACATGAAGCCAGAAGTCAGGCAGGAGGCGGGCAGATGCCACCCTGAGGAAGGCAGCCAGGGCCACACTTTACCAAGGAATTTGCAGGTTATGTGAGGATCCACTTTGGTCTCTGAGTGACAAATTTCTGAACATGGAAGTCAAGCTCTGGGTGTAGAAGTATGACCTGAACACTACCTTTTAGGAGGGAATCCTAGTGGTGCAGAGCCCTGGGCTGGTGTCTAGGTAGGGTGAGCAGCCACCTAATCCTAACCCTAACCCAGGTCTTGGGCTATTGGTGTGGACTCTGGTTTGGAGAAGGCAGCACTGTGCATGCCAGTTTTCTGGCTTGGCCCAACTCCTCAGGTCCTCTAGGCAGAGTCTGAGTCATGCCAGGGAAAGATGGGGGAGGTTTGTTCTTTGGAGGACCCTGGCAAAGGTTCCGATAGAACCTCACAGCACAGGCTGGTGTGGCAGGGCTGCTGGCCAGCAGGATTCCCTGGCCTGGCACAGAGCCCAGTGTCACAAATCTGCACAGTAGGCAGCCCCGGTGGCAGGTATGTCCCACTCTACCTGATAGCGCCCAGAGTTCCCCAGAGTTCTCAAAGCTGGGGCACAGCCCAGGTCCACACTACTCTTCCCAATGGACTACCCCAGTGTTCTCTCCAGGGAGTACTTTAGAAGATGGCCTTATTGGCTGTATGGCACACACCTGTAATTCCTGCACTCTGGGAGGTTAAGGCAGGAGGTTTGCACATTTGAACACAGCCCGAGCAACTTAGAAGGACCCTGCCTCAAATTCTGAAAAATTCAAAAATGACCTGGCATGTATCACCAAAAAAAAAAAAAAAAACCCAGAAACAAATGGCCTTGTAGGTTCAGGCCCATTGACCCTTAGCTACCTCCCTTGGCCATTCTGTACCCTAAGCCAGTCAGGGATCACCTCCTATCCCAATGCCCATCCCTGACATCAGTGCTTCACCCCCATAGAAAAGAGCAAGGACCGTGGCAGCAACACGATCGGTGCCCGCCTGAACCGGGTGGAAGACAAGGTAGGCTTGAGCATCTGGCCCAGTGGGCCAGCGTGGTGAGCGTCCTCAGGGCCATCTCAGTGCCCCTGAGGGCAGCTTCCCACGGCCCTACTGTGTCTGGAGTGTGAACTGGGAACTTGGACAGGGCCACAGGCTGTGTGGTCCCCTCCCTCCCTCCATATTCACAGTGGCCTACTCATCCCTTCCCTAATTGGGGCTCAGCAACCTGGCTGGGTATCTCTCCTCCATGGAGGGGGCCTGGCCTGGCTGGTTTCGAGTCCTCTGACAAGCGGTGCCTTTACTGGCAAGGCGCCTGCCAATCTCGCCCTGGAGTTCTTGAGATCCACTGTCACTGCTCAGGAAATCAGGCACCTTTCTGCTGGCTGCTTTTACCTGGCTAACCCAGGCCCATGGTCCTGCCTCTGTCCTGACTGGAGAGACTGAGACCTTGAGACTGGCCACATTGGGCCTTCATCATGACCCACTCTCTTCTACCACCGCTTGTGCCTGCCTTTGTGTTCCAAGAGCTTTCTGGTTGCACTCTGAGTGAGGGGTGATGGCAGCAGCCTGGTATTTGGCTTCCTGTAGGCCCAGCTGTCTGGAGTCTTTGCTTTGGGCAGGCCAGGGCTCAGGGGACTCAGCCTGGCTGGAACTGATTCATGGGAAGGGACATCTTCTGCTTATCTTGAAGGATGGGATGATGAGTTCCTCTGGCCCCACCCTGTCAGGCCACCCTCAGCTTCTACCAGAGGGCCTTAGTTAGGGTCACAGGTGTCCAGGTGGGATGCAGCACCTCGGGCAGCTCCCCTGTGACCTGGCTGCTCCCTGCTCCCAAAAGCCAGGGCCTAAATGGGCTGACTACAGGGACGCCCCACTGCCTGCCAAGCTTGCCCATTATCACTGGCCTCTCAGCCCAGAACCTCTGCACAGGGTGGCCCAGGAGCCACAGGAGTTTCTGGACCCCAGGAGGCCCTTTTTCAGGCTAGGCCCAACCCACTGCTGCCCTTTGAAGTCTGTGGTTTGAGGCGGGCTTTTATCTTGCTGGGCAGCTCGTCTGTCTACATGGATTTTATCTGAAGTTACTGAGTGGCTAAAAATAGAGGAATTTCAGTTGGGCAGGGAGCGCTGCCTGCCGTGCTGGGTTGCCCAGCAACACCCAGCCCTGGCTCACTTCCAGTCGCTACAGTGGGGCAGGTGGGCCTGGCTGGGCCCACGCAGGAGTGTCTCTCTACTCCTGCCCTTCCCTACCCAGTCCCGGGTGAAACCTCCCCACTCCGGCTGCACAAACTGCCCTCAGCCTGTGGTGGCCATGATTCCCTAGGGCAGTAAATTAAATCAAGCAGAGAGACGACAGGCTGGGCTCCAGGTGCCTAGGACCCGGACTTTGGCCTGGCCTTCTGGGCGGTGTGTCTCCACACCTGGACCTCACTGGAGAACCTGAGCAGGCCTGAGCAGGGTGCCACCATGGCCTTTGCCAGGCAGGTGACCCAGCAGGAGTTGGTGGCCACCTATCAAGATGGGACCAGAGGCCCAGGAGTCATCAGCTCACAAGGTCAGGTCCAGCCACCTATGAGCATGGTCTCTGCCCTCTGAGAGCAAGGATGACCTTGGCTTTCTTTGTGCGTGGACACAGTGACTTGAGGATCGCGCAGCAGAGTAGCAGGGCCCCGCCCTGTGCTGAATGCAGGCCGGGCACGTCTAGACAGCAAAGGAAGCTGTGCAAAAGCTGTAGCATGAGCCCCGGCTCCCACCCAGCCTCCTCATTCAGCCCATGTGTGTCCCTGGTCAAGGCAGCTGTGCCGTCTCCCACCACTGACCCGCATCATGGTGGCCTCTCCCTGACAGCACAGGCTGAGATGTGTGAACCTACCCACCCTGAGAAGCTCTGTGATTCCCCACCCACCACCATTCCCTGACCACCCACGGTATCCTGCCAGGTGTAGTTCTAATGCTCTCCCTGACTTCCCAGGCCTTTCTTATGGCTCTCCACACTGGCCCATGCATCACTGACCCCACCCCTGAAGCTGAGACCATGAGCCCGGTGTCCTCTGAGGAATGACAATGGGAGGCAGGCAGTATCTCCTGAAAAGCTACCCCTCTTTTCAGGTGTTAGTCATGGCCATCGTGGCCTACTGGTGTGTGAGACCAGGTTCAGTGTGGTGGGTAAAGGTGGGTCGATTGTTAGCCTCGAGTTACAGAATTACATCCCTGGGTTTCATCATCTCTGACACACAAATGCCCATGTTTTCAAGAGTCCTTGGTTCTTGCAGGCAAAGGCATGGAGACAAAACTGGGACTGTAGAACAAAGCCCCCAGCCTCAGCACTGCCAGGCTCTGGGCCAGGGTTGCCAGGATGCTGGGAGATTCTGCAGTAGGGGGCTTCATGGGCATTGCTTTCCTGCCCCCACCCTGTCTGACTTGGACCCAAGCTGTTCGTCAAGGGGCCAATGGAGATGCGCTGACCCGAGTGGCGGCAGCTCCTGGCAGCATTGCCTCCACCCATGGCAGCCTGCCCAGCCCCTCTTCTGCCAGTGACTGCTTCCCCCATAGGGACAGACCCTGGGAAAGGGCTTTTCTGGGCCCAAAGGACACAGTGGCGTGGCCTGGGCCTCACATTATCGCAGTTATCAATGTAGCCATCGGGACCATAAACAACCCAAGCGCAATCCTGCTGACCTCAGGAAGTAGGGGACAGGAAATCCCTCAGAGACTGGCGGGCCCACAGCAGAGCCAGTGCCCGCCTGGCCAGCCAACCCCAGCCAGAGTCCCTGGGCCTTCCCCACCCAACCCTCCCTTCACTTCCCATCCAGCAGTCTGGCCATGGGGCCGAGGCAGTCAAGGCTGCAGTCCCCAGATCCTCACTCCTGAGGTGAGTCCTGTCCCAGGCTGGATCATCCAGCTGCTGAACCAGGACCCAAAGAGAGTGGAGCAGGGGCCTTTGAGACTCATAACCAGCTACCCCTCACTTTCAGGATGAGATCATTTAGAGGGTCAGGGGAACCTCAAATGTCCACTTGCCGGGAGTTACCTGAAGAAGCCCACTGAGCTTGTTTAGGATTGTCTCAGTTTCCTTCCACCCTTGTGTCTGGACCAGGGACCCACTCTGGAGAGAAGGGCTCCTTGCAAAAACTCCAGGGTTGTGTGAAACTCTTGCTCCCCAGTGAGCTGTCTTCTGCTCTGATTCAGAGAGCCTTCCACTTATCCTGCAGGATGCCCCACCCCTGGGGCACTGACCACCTCTGCACCTAACCTGGCCACAGGTTAAGCCCTACGTTCCCATCCAAACCCCTGGACTCAAGAACCTCCTCAAATCTCAGCCCTGCTCCCAGCTGCCCTTGCTCACCATTGTCAAATGAGAGGCTTGATCCGTTGGTGTGCTCATGTTTAAAAATCCACAAGCTGCTTCCTGCTCTTTCAGCTTTCAACTTACCTTCTTTATTTGAAAAAGGGTTCTTATTTGCCCAAATAAATGACCTCTCACAGGTGGGATCATTAAAACAGAGAAGTATCTTGGTCACCTGGGTGCACACAGCTAGTGAGGCCAAGAGCTGGACTCCAAAGCCACAGACAAGGGTGGGGAGAGCTGAGGTGGAGAGGGACGGCGGGAACGAGAAAGTGTTTCATAAACATAAGGGCTCCTTTGAGAAGAGGCTGGGGTCAACACTGAGGGTCAAGGCTAGGGGAGTGTAGGCAGCAAGGTCCAGGGCCGTGGTGGTCAGGTGAAGGGGCTTTCGGACAGGTGCAGGTTGCCTGTATTCCTGCAGCAGGATTTCTAAGAGCACTTACACATCGCCCCTGAGGGGCCTCCCCTGGCTCTCTGAGGAGCCCCCTAAGGAAGCCATGCCCACCTTCCTCTCAACCTGTATTCTCAGATTTTCCCAGGCCTGCCATGGTATTTACGTTGGGCTGTGTTTATTTTGCAGTCTAAGTTCAGGCTGCTGTACTGATATGAGCAGCACAGAAGGCTGGGAGGTTTTCTTTCTTTTGTTTTTGGTTTTTTTTTTTTTTTTTTTTTTTTTTTTTGCGGGAAATGAGTAGAACATGGGAGCACTGGATTTCCGGGCCCCAGTTCAGCGAGCATCTAGCAAAGAGCCACTACCCACACCCATCCTCTACACCTAACCTTGGATGTCCCCATCATAAGCTGTCCACTGAACCGTGCACCTCATGTGAAGTCTGCCTACACACTGCCCCTCTGCCACTCATCCTAGATACAGGCCTCTGCACATCAGGCCTACAAGCTAGACTGCAGGCCTTGCCTTCCCGGGCAGCTCCGCTGGGGTCCCCCAAAAGCTGCCTCAAGGCCGCTCATCATTGCTTTCCAGCCCTACGTCCTGCTGAGTCAAAGCTTTTATCTTCTCTCGCTTGGATTATTTATTCAGTCATCACTGCAGACTCCAGGCCCTCACATTGTGTATTATTTCTTAAACTTTGCTGAAGTCTATTTGTTGGTGTTTGGTCAGAACTTTTGCATCAATACTGCTGTGTAAAATTCATACATAACACAGCTTCCCTCTCTTACTCTGTCTTCATCCTTCTTGTGAACCTCACACATGAAGAAGTATTCCTTCTTTTAGTACATACTGAGATATTTTGTGTAAGATCAGAATTTTTTTTCACTTGAATGTTTGTGGAGCTTAGAAGTAAAGCCATCTAGGTCTGCTGCTCTCTTTGTAAGGAGATTCTTGATTACTGATTCAATGATTCTAAGAGTTATTGGCTGTTTGAGTTTTCTGTTTCTTCATATGTCAGTTTTGAAAATGGATATATTTGAGGAATTTATTCATTTTATTTTATTATTCAAATGTATTGGAATTTATTACTTTGATGTCTATAACATCAGTATTTTATCCCCTATATTGATTATTTGTGTCTTTACAGTTTTTCCTCAGTGGTCAACAAAGCTTCCAGCTAATCATCAATTTTGTTAATATTTCCACCCAACTTCTAGCTTTTTTGATCCTCTGTTGTAGCTTTTATTTTGTTTCATTCATTTCTATTTTATTTTCTCCCTTCTATTTATTTGGCCTTAATATATTGCTTTTCTCAAACTTCTCAAGTTGAATAATTTTCAGACAAGTTGGATAATTAATTTTCAGACTCTAGATTTCCAAGGTATTGAAGGCAATAGTGTCTTAGCTATTTATAACATTTAAGGCTATAAATTTTTCCTTTAAATATCACTCAAAGTACATCCCACATATTTTAATAAATAGCATTTAGTTTTAATTTTCATTCAGTTACATCATTTTCTAATCTCCACTATGACCTCTTGTCTGCCCCAGCAGTTATTTTGCTGTGTGGTTTTTGTCACTGTTATTACTGTGGTAGAACTTTCTAATAATATTGCTCTGTTGTCAGAGAAAGGGGTCCGTATGATATCAATCCTTTGGAATGTTTTGAAATATGGCTTATGATAAAATATAGGGTCCATTTTTGTTCTGTGCTTGAAAAGAATGTGTATTCTGAAGTTGTCGGGTGTGGGGTTGTGTTTATATCCACTAGAACAAGCTTGTTAATTGTTTTGTTCCAATCTTCTATATCCTCTTCGGAATGTCTTTATCTACTTGATCTATCATTACTGAGAAATCGTAGGGTAAATTTCTGTTTAACTTTCTAAGAAAGTTCTTAACTGTTTTCCAAAGGGATTTTTGTTTTCCCACCAGTGATGTATAAAGGTTCCACTTTCTCCTCCGCCTTGCAATGACATGGTATAGTTAATCTTTTTTTAATTTAGCCCTGTTAGTGAGTATGTAATGGTATCTCATTGTGGTTTTGATTTGCATTTCCCTAATGACTAATGATGTTGAGCAACTTTTCATGTGCTTATTAGCCATTCATAGACTTCTTTGGTGAAATGTTTATTCAACTCTCCTGCCCATTTTCTAATTAAGTAGTCTGTTCTATTATTGAGTTGCAAGAGTTTTTTTAATATATTCTGGATACAAGTCCTTTATCAGATGTATGACTTGCAAATAGTTTCTTCTATTCCATGGCTGTCTTTTCATTTTCTGAATTGTGTCTTTTAAATCACAGAACTTTTTAATTTTAATGAAGTCCAATTTGTCTTTTCTTATATAGATCATGTTTTTAATGTTCTAAGACTCATTGCTTAATTCAAGGTCATAAACATTTTCTTCTATTTTTTTCTTCTTCTAGAAATTGTAGAGAGTTACGTCTTACATTTAGATCTATATTTATTTTCAGATAATTTGGTAGGGCTAAATATTGAAGTAAAGTCTCAGTTTTTTGTTTTTGCTTTTGTACTTATGAATATCTAGTTGCCCAGCACCATTTGTGAAAAAGACT
This sequence comes from Dolichotis patagonum, assembly GCA_004027295.1. Lineage (NCBI taxonomy): Eukaryota > Metazoa > Chordata > Mammalia > Rodentia > Caviidae > Dolichotis > Dolichotis patagonum. The sequence continues at coordinate 125,405 of PVJX010001473.1, read as the reverse complement.
TTTTCCTTCATCAAGTTGTCATGACATCTTTGTCAAAAATCAGATGACCAAAACTGCATGGGTTTCTTTGTGGATTCACAATTCTGTCTATTAGTCTATATGCCTAACCTTAAACTTACTGTCTTGATTATTGTAACTTTACAGTGAGTTTTGCAGTCAAGTAGTATAAATCTTCTAATTTTGCTCTTTTTTCAAATTCTTTTTTTTTTCCCACTGTAGGATCTACGAATTTTCATATAAATTTTAGAATCAACTTGTCAATTTTTAACAAAGAAAAGAGCTTGCCAGGGTTTCATAGGCCTTATTAGATCCATTTCAGAAAAACTGGCGTGTTACTAAAATTGAGTCCTGTAATCTAGGAACAGTATATTCTTCCATGAATCTGATCTACTTTAATTTCTTTCAGTGGTGTTCTGTGGTTTTCAATGTATAAATTTTGCATCTCTTTTGTTAAATTTATACCTAAAGATGCTTTTATTGATGCATGACATTGTTTTCTTAATTTTACTTTTGAGTTATCTAATACTAGTACATTAAAATACAATTGGCTTTATATGAATCTTGTAAACTGTAAATTCATTCTTATTAATTTTAGTGGTTTTTGTTGCTGTTGATTTCTTAGGATTTCTACATATTGGCTCATGTTATATGTGAATAAAGGTAGTTTTACTTCTTCTCTTCAGTCTGAATACCATTAATGTCTTTCCTTCCTTCCCTCCATTTCTTCCTTCCTTTTCACTCTCCTTCCCTCCTTCCTTCTTGCTTTCTGTCTCTGTCTCTCCCACGTGCCCACCTTCCCCTAATTTGCAGTAGTTTAAACTTCTAATACTGTGCACCTAGAAGCCAGAGCACATCTTGTAGGGGAAAGCATTACTTGTCTCCCTCCAGCGTGATGTTAGGTTTTCAATAGATGCTTTTTATCAGACTGATGATATTTCCTTCTATCTCTAGTTATTAAGTGTTTATAATAAATGCTGTTTTTAATGTTCTTTCTGAGTCTGTCAAGATGATCACATAGTGCTCCCCATTTGATTGACATGGTGTAGTATATTAACTGATTTTTGGATCTTAAGCCAGCTTCATACTTCTGAGATAAATCCCACCTTGCTATGGTACATGATCCTTTTTATCTGTTGCTAGATTCACTTTGCTAATATTTTGTTAAGAATGTTTATGTCTACAAAGATTCAAAAAGGATTTTTGTCTGTAGTTTTCTTGGGATTTTTAAAAATTTTGACTTTTATATCAAATTCTTAAAGTCTCTTTTTAAAAATCCTGAAACCATATGTTCTAGAGGTGTTCTCTGCAAATATTACATGACTGCATTTCAATGGTCATGTAATACATTTATACTTAATCTTATTTCTATTGTATGTGGGTAGATCCTAGCAGTATACTTTGTGCTTTCCACTTGTATTAAGTTTGCTAATGTTTCTTTTTATCGTCTTTCATCCCTCTTGTTAGGTTGATCATTTCTCATTCCATGCTATTGGTCTTGAAGTTGTATATTCTATTAACATTCACGTAGGGGTTAACCTAAAACATTTTTCATGGGTATGTGCCAGAGAAGCAATTGCCATGGTTACCCACATGTGTAATAAAACAAAGACGGTTGGCACTTTAACTGTGGTCACTCTGCTCCTGGCATTCTGTTGTTTTGTTAACTACTAACTGGTAGTGTGTGATATCATCAGTATTTGCTTAACTTTTCTGATCTGTTACTTATCACTTTGTTTTTAAAGCTTTGCTATTTATCACTTATTTTTCACCTTAAACTTCACATCTAACATGACTTTTTTTTTTCCTAGTGGAAGCGTTCATTAGAATTTCCTTCAGTAAAGAGCAAAGTCTTTCAAATTTTATTTACAAATGTTCATTGTATTGTTGTTCTTTAAAAATATTTCTACCAAAGCTGGGCATGGTGCTACATACCAATCCCAGCAACCCAGGAAGCTGAATCAGGAAGACTGTAAGTTCAAGCTTAGCCTGGGCAACTTAGCAAGACCCTCTCTCAAAATAAAAAGTAGATAGACCCTGAGGATATAAATCACTGCAAAGGCCCTGAGTCCAATCCTCAGTATCACAAAAAAATAAATAAAGCCCACCAGTTATCAAATCTAGGCCACTGCCAACAAAATTGAATTATCCTTTTGCTTTCACTGTTACTGTTGAGAAAAAGACAAAAGATGAATTTTGCTCCTTGGATTTCTTCTTCAACTTGGCTTCTACATTTTTGTTTTTGTTTTTTGTTTTCCTTTTTTTTGAGACAGGGTCTCACTATGTAGTTCACACTAGCCTTGAACTCACTATGTAACCTAGGCTGGCCTCGAACCCTCAGCAGGTCTCCTTCCTTAGCCTCCCAAATGCTGGAATTACAAGCACGCGCCACCGTGCCCAGCCATCATGTTCTACTTTTTTTTTTTAATTTTTATTTAAGGGGGTAAAATTAAACACAACAAAACAGAACAGAATGGGACATAAGAAAGCATAAATTTCAAAGCTAGACAACCAGAGATCTTTACTATCTGTCATATTGTCTCTTGTTTTCTTCCAAATGGTTGTCTATATCTTTGCATATGGGGAGCTCATACTAAATAACACAGCCAATCTTTTCACAAGATGTGTAATTAACTGGCTCCCACTTGCTAAGGGGGAGGGGGGACACGGGACAGGGGACAGGACGACATGAGACATTTGATTCTCAGCCCGCGCACCGGCAGGCTCACAGCCGCCCCCCAGAGAGGGGAGGAGTTCCTTGTTCTCCTGGCACCCTGAGTCAACCGCGCACACACGGTGCAGATCCCTATGCGCCAGGGTCTCTCTCCTTCGGGCCACCATAAGTCTGCCACACTCATAGTGTTCTACATTTTTAATGGGCTGTGTCTTTGTTTGCTCTAATTGGGTTACCTTCATCTGTGGTTTGGTATCTTACATCAATTCTGTTATTTTTGTCTGGAATCTCTTCAAATTTTGTTTCATTATCATTACTTCCTTCTGAAATTTTCATCAGACATGTGGTAAACCACCTCACTCTGTGTCTCATCTATTTTTCTTTTTATATCACTATGTCTCCCTGCACCATATTCTGGAAAACTGTCTAATCCATCTTTCAGTTTATTCACCGTTTCTTCAACTGTGTCTAATTTGCTGTGGAACACATTCAGTGAATTTTAGATTTCAATTGTTTTTATTTATAGTTCTGTTTAGTTTACTTATTACCTGATAGCTCACTTTGCTCATAGCTTACCCTTATATATTCGAACTGTTTAAAAATTTAAAGTGCTTTCAATGTGGTTATTTTATGTTTAGTTTCTCTCAATTCCTACATCTAATGTCTTTCTGTACTTGTGTTCCCAGTTAGTTTTATAGTATTTCTTTCCCTGATTCTCACTCATTGTGTTGAATTTTCATTGCTTTTTAAAATGGTAATCTCATACATTTTAAAATGTATTTGTGGGAATTTCTGAGGCCTGATATGAGGTGATGGCTACACATGTGGGTAAATTTCCAGTCAGAATTTAGTTGTAGGCTCAAAGTTTTCTAGCCCACTCTAAGTAGTATGGATTCAAACTTCCAAGCCGAGCGTGAACCAGCTTGTGGATATGACTTCCCAGAGCAAAATTGGTCATCTTCCTTTTAGCATTAATCAGATTTTCATTGCTGGGACAAAATACCTGACTTACACAACTTAAGGGAGGAAAGGTTACTTTTGGCTCCCAGTTTGAAAAGTGTCAGTTCATGGTTCGCTGGCTGTAAGGCAGAAACATCATGGTGGAAGGGTATGGTAGAGGAAGTGCCTTACAGGCGGGAAGCAGAGAGCAGGGGGCCAAGGAACAAATAGACCTTCCAAAGTCACACTCCCAGGAACCTGTTTCCTCCAGGCCCTTCTAGCAGCCCATTCCTCTGTGAGCTCATTAGCAGATTAACCCATTGACAAGATTAGCATCCCTGTGTCCTAATCCTCTTTCCAAAACCTTATCTCTAAACACATGAAACTTCCTGGGGACATTTTTTATTCACCTTGGAACAGGCAGTAAGGCAGTTTTCTTTACAATTTCCTTGGGAGTGGGTTATTCCTTGTTGACTTACACTGAAGGCAGACCAAGTCCTGAGTCTCATGATCTTACTTCCTGGTCAGCTCACCGGTTCTAGCCACAGACATATATGTGTGTGTGTGTGTGTGTGTGTGTGTGTGTGTGTGTGTGTGTATAAAATTTTCCAGTAGCCACTTGAAGAAAAAAAGAAACAGGTGAAATTGAACTTGTGATAATACATTTTATAACCCAATGGATCCAAAATACCGTCACATCCATGTATTATCAGTATGAAAACTTATTAAAAATAGGTGACTTTTGTTCCCATTGATCTTCAAAAGCCAGTGGAGTTTTACACTTACAGCCCATCTCAATTTGGATGCTAAGTTTTCATGAGAATTACTTGATCTGTATTTAGATTTCATAAAACATTTAGTTGAAAAAAGGAGATTCTTATACCTAAGTGATTCCAAACATATGTAAAAGATTTTCAATAACTCAATGGAAGATCTGTATTTAAGTTTATTCAAATCAAATCATTAAGATTCAGTTCTCAGTCTCAGTAGCCACAATTTGAGGTCTCTGTAGCCACACAGGGCTGGTGGCTAGGCTGTGGGATGGTACAGACATCCTTGTGGGCGGGGAGGTGAGTACGCCCACATCTGGCCCCAGTCAGGCTGGGAAATGCCAGTGGACACCAGCAGGAAGTGAGGAGTGCAGGTGAGGCGCAGCTGGGCAGGAGAGGGCATCTTGTGTGGCCCTGATCCCTTCCCTTCCCCAACAGAGACACCTAACTTAGAGACCCCTCCTGAATCTCCCTGAATCCCTGTCCCTGAGATTCCAGAGCCTATGACCCATTCCCCCTCCAGGTCCCAGAGGGCTACCAGGTTTGAATTCTGGCTCTTCATGACCAGGTCAGTCCCCCTGGGACCTTGGCCTCCCTGGTGGAAGGTGATGCCAAGAGAGTGCATTTCCAAGCTGACTTGGCTAACAGCACCCACCATAGCTGCCACAGATAGCTCACTCCCGGCGGGACTGGTTGCATCAGAAAGTCAGGCAGCCTGGAGCACTAACAGCCCTGCCCCAGGCATAGTCCCCACTACTCCCCATTTGCCTCTGCCACAACCCCCACCCCACCACCAACACTTCTCCCCTTGCTGCTGAGCTGCTCTTGAATGACATAGCCCTAAATAGGCGAAGGCGTGGGGCTCCGGCTGATCAAAGGGCTCCCTTTAGAAGCCCTCATTAGTTTGCTATTCTGGGAACTGGTTATTTTAAGGTTAGTGTATTTTTTCTTTCCTGAGGAGCCGTCTTAGTGCATGGTGGAGTCCCGAGGTGCCGGCCCTTCAGTCAAACCACACAAGCCCTGTTTTGTCTAGGGTTTCACAGATAAACCTATAATGAAAGCGATGTTTGACGCTGTGCCCCACCACCCATTTCTGGGCGGTGGGGGAAGGGGAGCGTGCTAGGGAGTCCCTGTTCCCAGCTAGAACCCCAGAACCTTGTAAGCAGGGTACAGCCCACTTCTGAAGGAGACCAGAGTACTTATGCCCAGCTTCCCATGGGTCTGGGAAACCAGCACAGCACCCCTCATTTTCTTGGCTTCCCCCAAGCCCCACCTTCAGGCTGCCTCAAAGCTTCAGGAGAGACCTTTCTGAACATGCCCCAGCTTTGGCCTCAACCCCATAGAGAAGGTGCCAGCCACCAGCACCCAGGAAATGCACACAGAGGTCATACTGTACAGAAGTGACAGCAGCTGGCTGCAGGGTGCAGGAAAGGACCTTCGTGTATCTTCATGGTGGGTACAAGATTCCTGTGGTAACCCTGCTTCTAGACAGGACCCATGTGCCCCTGGTCCCGCATCCCAGGGAAAGGGACCAGGATTAGGGGATGTGTACAAGGACATTCCTAGTTTGTAGCCTAGCGTAGCTGGAGGCCAGTTGGTCATAAGGATTTCACCTAGTCTGGGTGTCCTGAGGTTCTGTCTCCTGGCACTAGCAAGGGGAGCAGGGTGGTACCCTGGGGGGATGGCCCTCACGTGCTACTGGCCAAGATACCAAAATTAGCATTCCATGAAAACACACAGCCTAACGCTGAGCTGGAGAGGGGCAGGAACCCAACTGGCTGGGTCACCTGGTCGTGGACAGGCTGGACAGGTAGACAACCTTCAGGCTAGATTCTAGGGGCAAGTGCTTATCTCTTTGTCTGAGGGTGAGACGGGATGATGGTCTGCTGATGTCTGTTTCTTTTCCCCCAGAGCAGTGACGGTGATAATGATAGCGAACCTTTTAGAAACCAAGGGCCCCTTTGAGAGACTAAGGGTTGGGTTTTGCAATCCAAAACTTATTCAAAGCACCAAAAAACAGTGCAATGAAGCCTGAATACTGAGGTTTTAGTTCAGAAAAAACAACTCATACATTAACATCTTTTGTTTTAAAAGAAAAACTCAATAGCAGATTTTTCAATGATACAAACAATTTTTATTGAAAGGTCAGAGTTTGCATTTGGTGGTGCTTCTGCACAATGAATGTGATCCTTGCTGTTGTGTGCATGCTGATAATTTGTCAAACCTTGGCTGGGGCAACTTGGCTTGTGTGTGACAGAGGGGGTTCTCAGTGCCCACTGCAGCACGTGTGCCATAGGTTGACCTAGAGTGATTTTTAGGTAAAGTCCAATCTGAGCCACAACGGTACTTCAGGGGGCTGCCCTTTCCCATCTAGCCTCCCATCCAGTTCCTCTGATTGCCTGGCTTGCTTTCCCACTAGAAATATCCTTGTCCTAACATCCTTCTAGATCATTCCCACCTAGGCCCCTTCCAGTTCTAACAGCCCAACTTTTAACTGCCCTACCAGAAAGTGACTACCATGCCATCATGAGAAGTCGCATGGCCCCTGCAAGAGGAGTTTGGGAAACACCCCATCCAACCAGGCATTTCCCAGCCACCCTATGGGAAGCACTAGGAACCTTCAGTGTCGTGCATATGACAAGGACATTTGTCTGTCCAACAGATACCACCTGGCTGGACCTGAGTGGCTCAGAGACTATAGTCATGACTGGGACTGAGGCTTGCTCAGCTAGGGACTTGGTGGCCTTTACTGTCAACCCCAGCAGCCCTACATCGGTGCCTGTCACCCTCGCTGGCCTGTTTCCCTTCCTTGGAAGGCTGGGAGGTATCTGGCTCAGTAACTGTGTATTAGAGGAGGAAGAAGAGAAGTGAATTTCCTCTCAGCACCATTTGCTGTGGTCTGGTCTGGTCTCCCAGGGCCAGCTCATCATACCCTCGAAGCCTGGGGTCTGCCACCAGAGGAAGGGACAGCTACTCCAACGAGCACTTCCACCTGTTCTCTGAAGATTAAGTCAAACCCTTTTCACCTCCCCTGTGGGAACAGGTGGGTGCTCTAATCACTGTCCTCCTTTTACAGACCCTTGGAGGCTCCATCTCTCCCTGCAGTTCTGCCTGGGGAGTCAGGCCTGGCCCAGGTGCGCTCAGATTCTGTATATCAGCTTTCTAAAGGATGTGTGAGGTCACACACACATGCAGGCACGTACGCACACACTGGGCTGTAGGTTTCAGGTCCCAAGGGCAGAGCCCTATCTATTAGGAGTTAAGGTCCAGTTACAGAAAATCCAAGTCACAACAGAACCCGAGGGAGAGTCATTTCTTGCAAAATAGTAGATGAAGAAGATCTGAGGTGCAGATGACAAGGGCCAGTCAGCATCGTGTGGCCACAGGGCTCTGAGCTCCCCTCCCTGCCTGCTGCCTACAGGAGGCTCCTCAGGCTCACTCTTGCACCCCAGCTGTCTACAATATCAGAGAGCCTAACGCGGTTCCCACATGGCCCTGTACAGGACCCGGGGGAGGTCACATTCCTGACCTTCAGGCTTTCTGCCCTGCCATCATTTGAAAGTGACCCTCAGGCCCTCCAGAGATAGCTCCACCTCTGGCCATCACTGGGTGGGATGGGGCTGGAATGCAGCCTGCCCTCTCTTCTACCTGCCTGCTAGGCTTGCCCACAGTGTCCTTGCCTCAGTGGCACAAGTGTTGGCACCACCGCTGGTTCCATGGCAGAGGACAGAGATCTGTTGGAAAGGGACAGCCCCACCCCTGGGTGCCCTTGCCCAGCCCACTCCTTTCTGTGGGAATCCGGACAGGTCTGTCTTGCAGAGCAATCCACTGGTCCATCTCCAGTCACCCCTCAGGCCCCAACCCCTGTTTAACATCACCATGGCTCTACCCCGGCTTTATCCAGGCCTGCCCCTTCCACACCCACTGTCCTTGCAAGTACATTCAGACACTGACATATGCATGGACCCTGGGGCTTCTCAGTCCCCTGCCCATGTCATGCCAGGCAAAACCTGGGCCTTCCCCTTGTACCTTTGGAACTGTGGCTGGGCTCAAGCCTTATACTCCTTGGTCATGAAACTGGGACAGGTCTCTGGAGCTCTCAGTGCCTCAGTTGCCTCCTAGATTATGGAAGGCACAATGCTTGAGTGATTGTACCCGTTATAGTTAGAGGATTCATACCTTGCTTTCAATCAGGCTGGAGGGCCATCGTGTGCAAAGGCCCTGTGGTGAATTCCAGAGCCAGGAGATCAGAATGGCTGACCACAGAGCTCAGAGAGGAGGCACAAGGATGGGCCAACCAACTGGCATGGGAGTCAGGCTCTGCCCCCACCTGCCAGATGGGTCTGGGCACACCTCCCAAACCTAAGCCTCAGTTTCCCTAGCAGATAATTGGCCTCCTTCCTTTCATGCCCTCGACAGCCCCTGAGAACTGTTCTTTCCCTCTACACTCCTCTTTCTTGGAGTATTTCTTTTCTAGTCCGTGTGGGGGACATTCCCCCCAAACTCTCCCAAGTGACTCTATTTATAGGTCTCAAATACTGGCCAGGGAGGAAATTTACATTTTTTGAAAATTTAGCTCAAGCCCATGTCAACTTCTGTGGGTGCGACTGCTTCTGAGAGGCAGGGTGGGGGGAGCCAGCAGCACAGAGGTGCGTGTGTCCCGGCAGCTCAGCATGAAGGCCCCCGCTTCCAGGAGGACAGTGCGGAGCTAAAATCAGCACAGCCATCTAGGGGGCCAGCTGGGCACCCTCTGCAGGGCCTGGGCGTGAGGGTGGCACAAGTCTTGTCTGTGCAGCCGACCTCAGAAAAACATGTATTTTGGTCAAAATGGGTTCCTTTTTAAACTTGTCACCCTGCGGGTCAGGGCACAGCCTGCCCCCAGCCAGCTCTGCATATTAAGCAGCGGCTTGGTCACCACCAAAAATAGATGTCCCAACCCAGAACTGTCCCTCCCTCCCCAGGAGGGGACCAGCCTAGACAGGGCAGCCAGTCCTGGCCCTGGCTGTGCAGGCTCCGGAAACCATGCACTATGAAGGCAGGGCGGATAGGGCAGGGTGGAGGGCACAGGGCACATGTGCCAGCAGGTTCTGGGGCTGCCCCTTCAGGTCTGCAGAGCCCTACAGAGACAGCATGGGAGCGCAGAGATATCTGGGGCCCAAGGTCACGGTGGGATCGGGGTCTTTGGTGTTGAAGTCAGAGCAGAGACCGCTGCCAACCCAGCTGGGCAACAGGTGGATGTCAACAGGTCCCCTCCACACGCGCACACACACACACTGTGAGGCCACAAGCAGCAAGTGGCAGGCCACAGTCCGCAGGTGTGGGGCTCTGCTCTGCCCCGGACCTGGTGTCCCCAAAATGGCTGACGCTGCATCTGCAGCCGGCGCGAGCGCACCAAGTTGTGCGCGGAGATCCTGTTTATTTTGCAGAGCGCGCAGCTTTCGTTGCCCGGGTTCTGAGTGCTCCAGAGGCAGATGGAAATTTTTGTGGATTAAACACGGGGCTGAGGCGCGCTGGGCTGTTTGGGTTGGCAGTGAGCTGCCTCCCCGCCCCGTTCCTCATCCGCTTCTTCCCGCCCTTGCCCGGCCCATCCATTCATGCCTGGCTCGGATCCCCTCCTCCACTTCTCTGCCTGCCCACAGCCTTCTCACCCCCCTCACTCCCCGGGCCTTGAGGGGACAGCTGTGCTGGTCCAGAGCTGGAAAGCTGCAGCCCCTCCCCAGGTCTGGAAGAGGCTTCAGGAAACAGAGAAGCGACTCCTCTAGGGTACCACTCAAGCCTGAGGCCCTCTGACTTCCAAATCTTCCTCTGTGAGACATCAGCCAGCCTGTGGACCAGGAGAGCAGGGTATGGAGTGTACGTGTGACCCAGCACCCAGAAAAGGCCTTGACTACAGGCCCTTTCACAGTGGCTGCCACTCTCAGGAAGCCAAAAGGCACTGGGCTGGCAGAGGGCAGGGCCTCATGCCCAGGGGAAATCCTCACCACCCAGGGAGATCTGGGCCTTTGAGAGGAGACTGAAGGGTGTCCAGATCTGCCAGAAACTGTGGGACTAAGGGACCAAGTCATACGGGTAGCCTAGGGAAAAGCCTTCCAGGAGGAGGGCACGGCAAGTGCAAAGGTCTTAAGGTGGCATGCTGCCTGGCATATCTGAGCCACAGCAGGAAGGCAGAGTGACCAGAACCATGGGTGGAGGAGAAGCTGAGGAGCTGAGGGCAGGGCAGATAGGTCACATCAGGCAGAATGCCCTGGTGGCCATCTAAGAGTTGGAGGCTGTGCTGGGATCAGGGATTTCTGAGTCAGGGACAGCTGTGACCTGACTCCCATTTTTAACAGTGTCACCCTGGCACATTGAGGATCTGTGGAAGGGGGTGAGTATGATCATGGGGACGTGTGGGGTCTCCCTGCTCCTGCTTACCACCCCTGGGGCATCCCCCTGTCCCCTGCCAGCTGGAGCCACAGGTCAGGCCATTGCTATGGGCAGTGAGGTAGGTGGCCAGTTCTCTCCTGCCTGTCAGGGATGCTGTGTTCAACAGGAAGTCACTCCACCAGACCGCAGAAACAAAGCAGGGTTTCTGAGGAAGGTGTGAGGGGCTGGCCCTCTAAGGGACCTATGTCACCTAGCCACTCTCAACCAGGCACATGTGGATGGGATGGGCCCACAGCTGCAAGAGGGGCTCAGCCTAGGGTGCACTGAGCAAGCACACAGGGTCTTGGTTCCAGACTGTGACAATCCCATCTGCTAAGAGGGGCCTCATCAGTAGGCAGGTGGAGGTGCACCATCGGGTCATGGGCAAGTGCTTTTTCCAGGACCCATGAGGGTCCTCAAAAATGAGGTGCCTGCCTATCATACCAGCTACTCTGGAGGCTGATGCAGGAGGATCACAAGTTTAACCCCAGCCTGGACAACTTAACAAGACTCTGTCACAAAATAAAATGCAAGGAGCTGTGGGTGTAGCACAGTGGCAGGGTGCTTGTTAGGCTACGTGAGGCCCTGGGTTCCATCCCCAGTGTGGGAGGCAGGTGGGACATCTGTGACCTGGTAGAAGGAGCAGAAATCACAGAACAGAAAGTACAGAAACAGAGAAAGGGAGCAACACACAGCATGGGTGCAGTCAGCCAGCCATTCATTCATCTTCTGTCCATTGGCACCAGCTCCATGCCAGGCCTGCCACTGTGAGTGGGACAGGCTGGCCCTGCCCTTGGAACACACAGTGCAACAGCAGAGAAGGAGATGCCCATAATAACCGGTAATTACACATTTCCTGGCGAGAAGGAGGAGAAAGTACCAGCAGGCAGGGTGTCCCCGGTCAGTGGGGTCAGAATCCTGGAGCCAGCTAGAGAGAGCCAGGAGGCGGGCAGCACAGGGAGGAAATATCTTGTGGGCGGCCCGTGCAAAGGTCCCGGGGCACAAGAGCTGCTTCCCTCTGAGGCTATGAGAATGTGGGCTGGCCAGCCAGGAGTCCAGGAGCAGGGAAGCCCTGACTTCTGTGGAGGATAATGAGAGAGAAGGAGAGGGTTCGCTCAGGGCAGTGAGGAGCCGCTAGAGGGTTAGGGATGTTGTAGGCCCTTGGACCATGGTGGAGACCTGTGAGGGAGACAGCCCAAGGGGAGAAAGGTTCTGAAGTGAACACCCAGAAGGGGTATTGTGCTGGGAGCGGGGCACGGTGGGACAGTTGATTCCACTGTGGACTGTGAGGTGGGCAGCTGGGTCCCTAGAAGCTTCAGGCCAGACAGGAGTGAGTGGGAAGTAGACAGGGTTAGAGAGAAGGAGGAAAATCAGGGTACACGGGGACCAGGTCTCACCAACTCCCAAGAGGGGAGACATGGCTAGCAGCCATAGGGAGGGAGGGTCAGCCCGCCTCAGGCCAGCACATCCCACCCAGGCGCCCAGAGAACAGGGCCTTGAGGGTGCCCAGCAGTGTCCCCTGTGCTTACCAGGCTCTGCGGGGCACATCAGGGGGCATCCTAGGTGGGGAGACCCTGGACCTGGCGGCGCCTGGATGAGGACAGTCACACATCGATATCACTGTGCTGGGCAAAGGGAGGGACCTGAGACAAGGGTTGGGGCCACCAAGGCCCACAAACAGTGGACCCCACCCTCCTTCTAGTCAGGGAAGACAACAGCATATCTGATCCTCTGGAGACAAGATGGTCCCAGTGGGGATGAGGGACTCTTACTCATTGCTAAGGGACTGGAGCAGGCTGCTGAGTCAGGACCCAAACTGGCCACTCAGGAAGTTCCCTTCCCCATGGGGTGAGCACCCCACGGTCAGCCATGAGACTTGCCGCTACCTCCCCTGTCCTGGCGGACACCACCACCTGGCCGCTGGTGCACGCGTGCTAGGATGAGTCACTGTGCCACTCCCCGCCTCCACGTGCCCGTCCCTCCTCCCCGCCGCTCTGGTCCGGTGGGGATTAAGTAGGCGTGCTGTCTGTGGGCAAAGGGCCTTCAGCCCGGGCTGAAGCACAGCAGGGGCTCACACAGCAGGTCCAGCCACTTCTGGGCCTACAACAGGGCAGTGAGGGGCACTGCTGCTTTCTGGGGAGGTCTGGACAGGATCTGGCTTATCTGTCCTATTGGTTATCTCCCTTTTTCTAAACTTGAAGCTCTGGACCCAGAGCGCTCTGGCCACCATAACCTGCTCAGTGACTATGTGCTCAAGTGTAGCACACAGTAACTGAGCAAGAGAGAAGGAACGGGACTCCGCAGGCACCGGGTGGCCAGCGGCCCCCTGCCCAGCTGGACCACTGCCCTGACTTGACCCCTACACCATACTCCCGGGGATCATGGGGTTTGACCATGGTCCCCGGAAGTCAAGGTCTTGCCTGGTACTGCTGCTTCAGGCTTTCATTTGTCACATTCGTCCCCAGCACTCCCAGCCCCAGCACCCACCAAATCTTCCCTGCTCTCCCTGCAAGGAATCTTTCTGTGCTCCATAAGAGTAGCACATCTTTTCCCCTGGGCCCAGGCCTCTCTACAAGTCCATCTCCTGAACTCTCTAAGAACAGGAGTAGGCTCTTCCCAAGGGAGGGGACCGAGCAGGTGTGACTGCCACCCGTGACAGGTGTGGGGACAAAGATCATCACAGGGGAGGTCAGTGTGAGGCAAGCACTGTCTGTCACCCAGCTCCAGCCTCAGGTCACATGAGGATTCTTTGTGGTTTTCCACGTCGTGATGCTGATAATAGCCCCCCCCATAGTAGTACTTATGTGACACTTTCCCGATGCCTCCTCACCTCTCTCAACTTCATGGTTAGGCCCGCACTGAGCTGACCCCAGAACCAGCACCACAAAACAGTTGGTTTAAATCTTAGGGTGTGCTTTCCTAGCATGCATTAAAATGCAGGCCTAAGTGCTAAACCACAAGGGCTCCTCGGGACCCCACCTGATATTATTCTGTCACCTGTCAGACACACCACTGCTTGGGCTCCTGCCTGTGTGATGCTGCCTGAGGTGCCATAGTCCCGTGAGAGATTCCCAGCCAGCCAGGCTGTGTACTGCACCAGCTCTCAGCACTCCTCAGTGACCCCCAACTGTGATAGTGACCCAGTGGGAACCTCCCCTTGGGTTTCCTTAGGACCTTCCCGGTTCCTGTCAGGCTTCAGACTCTGTACCCCAGCAAGGGCGAGACCAGGCAAGACCTCCAACCCCCAGCCTCTAGACAAGCTTGTCAGGGTCACTAATATATGTGTCCCCTAAATAGCCTATGTCTGGATTTCTCCCTGCCAGGCACTCAGGACCATGTGCCCCCACCCAGGAGCAGAACCCCAAGATAATGGGCCCATGGAAGGGAGGAAGTGGAGGCCAGAAGGCCCTGTGGTTCCCCTGGAAGCCAAGACTGTGGCCGTGCACGCTTCCCCTTCTGGGTTTCCTGAGGCCTGTCCTTACCCCCACACAAGGTCCCCTTGCTGAGCTATCCCCGCCTGCACCACCTGACAGATGTGACGGTGACAAAACGATGGGGCAGGGAAACGTTGGCCCCTCGGTGCCAATAAAGGCAGCCTTTATCCCGCTGTAAATGGTTTCTGTGTCGAGTGAGACGGTGCCTATCCCAGGCCTAACCCCCCAAGGGCCAGAGAGGCGAAATCGGATCCGTGGGGAGAGATTTTACAGCGCAGGGGTTGGTGGCAAGTGGTGGCAGAACGTCCCCACGGGGCCACAATGGGGCATTGTTCGCAGTCTCACCTGGGCCGTCTCCAGCAACCCAGCAGGGATTTACGAGGGCTCAGCCGCCGCCCTGAGCAGCCACTGTGGGCAGACTCGGGAGGGGCATACGGGGTTTAGGAGGGCTGTGAGGATGAGGACACCACTGGGGGCCTGGGACACTAGCCCCAGCCCCCTACCTTCCCAGCAACAGCCAGCCCCACACGGGCCAAAACATGTCTGCAGACCTCGGCAGGTCACAGCATTAATGAGCTCTCTCTTCGGCCATTTGCACTGTGCCAGGAGGGTTGGGGACAAGTAGCTGGGCCAGCACGCTGCAGGTCACCTTCATCACCAGAGTGACCGGCCAGACACCCTCTGGCTTTCCAGACCCCCACATCCTTCCCTGCGCCATTCCACATAGACAAAGCCTTCCTGGGCCTGCACCCTTAAAATCTGGAGACCAGGGATCCTGCCTACGGGATCCAGCCAGCCTTGTCTGCTTTGAAAACTGTGCGCCTTCTCTGTGGAAGGCACGCCTGGCCCTGGGCCTTTGCAGTCGGCCCGGTTCCCCTTCTTCCACAGCCTGATGCCCTCCCCACGCCCCCATCTCGCCTCCGTGCCCACAGGACCCTTTTACACACGTGGGCCCATGCCTGTGCTGTGCCCTCCTCTCAGGGCCCCTCCTCACCCTACCATGTGACTGGGTGTCCCATTCTGAGAAACCAGCAGATCTCCCAGGCACAGAGGGACCCTCCCCACTCTGGGGACCTGGGAGCCCCTCCTTGCCAGCCTGCACAGCACAAGCCACTCAGGGTTGTAGACAGCCCATGTATGTGGTGGGCAGACACAGCCTTGCTGGGACTGTCTCCACAGATGTCCATGGAATGGCCCAGAATGACACTGGAGCTGGGTTCAGGTCCTACCCCCAGTGCATCCAGAATAACCTCTTCCCATCCTCAGTGTCCCCTCCTGCAGCTGGCAATGGCAGGCACAGTGCGAGCCAACTCAAGGTCCCCTCCATCTGCACCCCATCACCTCTTTGCAGCTCAGAGTCAAAGGGTTGCAGAGGGTCCCTTGGTGCCTCTTGTGGGGCCCTGGCCTGCCCACAACCTGGCTCCACCCTGACCCCAAAACTCACCCACCCTAAGACATCTGAGTTGTGCCCACAAAAGCCTTTCTTGGGGTGCTTGACCACACAGGCCCCTTCGTCAGGTCACCTTCAAAACAGCCAGGGAAGGATGCGTGGCAGCATTGGACTTCTTTAGACTAATTCATCAGTAATGGCAAAATTAAGCCGAGATCTCTGAAGAAGAAAAAAAAAAATGTCCATTCTATTTCCTCATTAACATAATTGCAAACAGAACAACTCTCTCTTGATTTCATGTAAACAACAGCTTGAAATGGTTTATAATCTTTGCAGGTATCAAATTAAGTTCCTACTTATGGTCTGGAAATTAATTACCCTTGCAGTGAGACAAATGTGAAAACTGTGTATTTTTGACAAGAAAATGAAGCAGCTATTGGGGAAAATGTAACTTAATCGTCGCACAGAAAATTGTTTATAAATTGATGGCGTTATTTGAACTCTCGCCTCTGTGGCACAGGGCTGGGTTGATTTCCGTGTGCACGTTCGTCTAACTTGGGGCAGGGGAGGGGACCAAAGCAGCCAGGAACAGGGCAGGAAAAAGGACACTGAAATAAGAGACCGCCCCTGTGCAAGAGTGCTTGTCTGACAAGTGAAACCTAAATAGACACCTGGGTGGAGGCAGAAAGTAGCTCAAGTGACTAAAGTACGGGGTCCAGACAGAGGGAAGAGCAGTGCAAAGGCCCTGGGGCAAGTGTGAGTGGAGTGAAAAAAAGAAACCAGTGTGTCTGCATCAAAGTGAGCCTTCTCTATGGAAGGTACTCCTGGCCTTGGCAGTATAAGAGAGAAACCCTCAGGGAGGCAGGGGTCCACCATGAAGGCAGTGGTTCCCCATCCTGGGTAGCTTGCCTGTGGTGTGTGGTGTGTTTGTACAGGTGGGTGTGTGCTGTATCTGAAACTACTGCAGAGCATATTCTGATGGCCTTGCACGTCAGGACTTAGGGTGCTAAGTCTGAACTGTTTGGGGCTATGCTGTGATCTCCCATGGTGACAAACACCTGCTACAGAGTCTTCCCAAGAGCAGAAGTTCTGAGTCAGAGTTAGAAACATGTAGGAGACTTTGTGTGTCATACACGGAGTAGAACTGAGCCCTGTCATCGGAGGTGGCCAGGCAGAGGCCAGGGCCCTCAGCAGAGGACTGTGGTGTGGAGAGTTTGTCTCCCATGCCCACACTCTCGCACACCTGATTGCCAATGCTGTGACCACCAGTGTAAACCTACTTTGAAGATGGAGAAGTAGGGTTCAGATAGGCCAGGATGGCTGCCCAACGGTGGGCAAAAGTGTGGTACCAACTAAACAATCCCAAGGTCTCCAGGCTCCCAGCCCAAATGACACAATTCGCCGGGCCATTCCCAGGAGCCTTGCTGTGTGAAACGTGGGGTGCTTTGCTGGCTCTCTGCTGCCTTCCACCACTTGGCCACCCATCTGTGTGCAGCCCCACCCTGGGGCTCCCTTCCCTTTGGGGAAGAAGCTCAGGTAGAAAGAACACAGGGCAAGGCCATATCCTTGCCCAACAGCCCCAGAATCCACGGGCTCCACCCCTCTCAGCAGAGGCCAGTGTCCTGGGGGCCATTTCATGGGACACCAGAGACTTTGAGGGCAGGGCTAGGACATGTCAGTCTGTGACATGTGGGGACTGCCTGGTGCCAGAAGACAGGTCTCACCTCTCCTTCCTCTACCTCCCAACCACCTGCAGGTCTGGAAGTCATTCCATCCCTAACTATCTGTGTGATCTTTGGTGGGTCCTGGGTACCTCCTGTGACCCTCTCTTCTCCCATTTGTGAAATAGGATGATGAAAATCCCTATTTTCTCACCTAGAGAAAAGTATCCACCAAGATGCTGCTTGTTCTGCTCTAGGACATGCTGCCAAGGGAGGAGTCCTCTGTTGTTACTTCTACTCTGGGGATTCAGCTGGCAGTAAGGCTGCCCATGACTAGGGGCCCAAGAGATGGGCTGAGCTAGGACCCTAAGCCTGAGCTGCATGGACTCTTCCAGGTTTCAGTCTGCTGGGAGGAGGGCAGTAGGAGGTTGGACCCAGCTCCTGGCTCTGGCTATCTCTTGCCTGTCCCCACTAAGCAGAGCTGGGAAACTTGGTTGATATCAGCATCGCCCCAAAGAGTCTGTTATGGAAGCCAGACCCTGGGCCTAGAAGGTACCGTCCTTGGGCACAAACAGTTGTCTTTTTTTTTTTTAATTTTGAAGGTAGTAAAATATAACAAAACAAGACAGAACAAAGCCAATTGAGACAATGTGGTGACATTGGTACAGAACTTCACAGCAGGATACTGGGAAAACAGTAATAGGTGTCATAGTATATCTCATTATCTCACAATAGTTGTCCTTTCAATCAGCTATAGCAAAATGAAACCAAATATAGAACATCATAAAACCCATCAAAACATAATATTGAATAGAGCAAAACAATTCATCAGAACAAAGCAAAACAGTGAAAACAATATTTGCCTTCAAACAGAAGATAGAAGGAAACCCCCCATTTGCTATACTATCATCCTCCCAAGAGATGCTCAGACCTCTGGCCCCCAGTTGCTAACTAGGGTGGGGCGGGGATGGGATGACAAACAGTTGTCTTATGAAGCCACCTGAAATGTGCTTGTTAGACCTTCTAGATACACCGGCAATGTCATGATAACCCTCTGCAGACTAAGCACTTTCTTGTTAAGTTCTTCTCCTTTGGGCTGGTAGCTTTCGCAGCCCAGAGCCCTAAGTATCCCTGAGATGCCGGCCAAACCCCAAGGTATGTTGGCAACCATGCTACAGACGCATGTGCCTGGGCCTCTGTGGGCTGTACTCAGTGGGCACAGAGGTGTCTGGCTTCTCTGCCATGGCCACATCAGTGGCTCTGGGTCCAGGAAGCCAGCATGAGCTTGGCTGTTCAAGACTAGGTTCTGAAGAGGTGGTGTGACCACTGCTCATCAGTCCTACCATTCAGCATCTTAGGTACGGGGAGCTGAGCCACCACCTCCTCCAAACCACACCGTACCACCCTAGGTCAGTGTCCCGAGAACAGCAGGGCTGGAGAAGCCCCAGTTCTGCAGCTCCTTTGGTATGGACTGGGTAGGCCATACTACCTGTGCATGTATTCCCAGGCCAGGCTAGGCCAGGAAGGAGGCTGGACATTACCCTGGGATATAGGGGTATACCCCTTCTCCCTGTCACCTGGATCAACCTGGAATGGGAGACAGATGGGAGAGCAAGAGTCAAGTACAACCTGTGCTGAGGATCACATGGGCCACCAACTGCCTGTCCAAGTGGCATCCTGGCAGAGCTAAGGGCTGCCCCCACTAGACACACCCAGGCCCCAACTTTAGCTTTGCTGAAGGATTCTGGAACTCTCCAGAGTCCTGGGCCCCATGATTCCCTCCAGCCTAGACACAAATACCGTAGTATCATGGGATTGGCAAGGGCTTCCTGAGGAGCCAAATCAACTGGCCAAACATGCGGGCTTTCTTGGCTGAGGTAGACCTGGCCTGGAAGTCTCAGAGGTGGGTTTGGGGAGAGAAGCTGAGAATGTGGGGTTCTGCAAAGACCTTGTGGTCTGTAGAAGAGTTTCCTCTGGGCCGCTCCATGCTCCATTTTTTGGAGACTACCCTGTGTCCCCAAGAACTTTGGGATGTCCCTATGATGTGTCTAGAGTAGAAGCAGTCACCCAGCCTCACCCCTGTGGGCCCTAGCAGGCCAGGGGGGATGGGCCCCAGAAAAGCCTGCTGGAACAGGGGGACACAAGTCTGGGCCTGTGCCTTATACAGGGCTTCTTCTGGCTCCTTTCCTGCCACCTGCCCCAGCCTGCCCTCTCAGCCTGCCCCCTGAGTGCCCAGGGCTGCTGCCTGCCCAGACTTGCCTGAACTCCTAAGCCTACCTCTCTCTTGTCCTCTCCCTGGCTCCCTGCTCCCCTTCCTGCATCTTCCCTCTCCCCTTACCCAGGCTCAACCTGCAATCCCCCAACTGCTGCCCCAACGGACTGCAGGGTTTGCTCTCACACACATGAGGTGCTCAGGGCATGTACTCTAACCACCAGCTGGGCTAGTGGTTAGAGTACCTAATCACCTGCCCCACCACCTGGCCCAACCTACTCAGCTGGGGCTAAGCCCAGCAGGCAAGAGGGTCCTAGGGAGTCGAAGCCCAAGCAAAGACACCCTGTCTTCAGGAGGGGCAAGTATGCCCTCACACTGATGGAGCCTAGAGCTTTCTGCAGCCTACATCATTCAGCTCTGTAGGTGGCCAGTAAAAAGACACATAAGGAAGCAACAATGCTCCCATGGACAAGAATGACCACAACTCACGTGAGCTGAGTGCCTCTCTCTATCAGCCCAGCAAGTGCCCCCTCTATATCAACAAATGTAGGTCATGCCCAATGTCATTTTACAAAAGGGAAACTGAGGCGTGATCATGTTTACACCTGTGTACTTATCACCTGTGGAATTCTGCAAGTGAGATGCTACCTTAACTTTTTCCGGAGACACTCTATGTCATTATGGTACCTGGTTTGTGATGCTGTCTTTCCTTGTCAGATGTGTTATATTGTGATCTAGATAGAGCCAGATGCCTCAGGGACAAATCCCAGCTGTATAACTATGGTTTCTCATACACAAGATATGACCAATAATAGTGTCCATTTTATGGGAGCACTGTGTGTCCAGTGGCTCAAGAGGCTTAGCACAGGGTGATGGCTTCCTGTTGGTGTTGGTCCCCTGGATTTGAGGAGCCTCTTGAGTATAACAGTGATGGATCCTTCTGTGCTACAGGGCAGGCCCCCTGCTATTACTTGTTTCCCCCAGATACGACCTAGCTACTCATCTCTGTGGCTCTGTTCTCAGGGGCTCAGACGGAGTGGGGCTTTGAGATTAGGCTGAGAGCTGGAAGGAAGGGCTTTTGTCTCAGAAAGAGACGGGTGAGTTCACAGGCTCCTAGGGACCCCTCATCAAGCCCTCCCCCAGCTCCAGCTCTATGGGGGTGGGGAGTTAAAGGCTTCAAGGGAAAGGCTGCCCCAGACAGCACACTGGGGAGAAGACTACAGCCTCAGTGACAAGAGGCCATTTTTAGCATATAAAGACCCAGATCTATGAGGAAAGCACCAACTCAGCAGTAGAAAAGCAGGCAAATTAGACAGTTCACAAAGATGGAAAAGATACCCTCCATCCTCTAAGACAAGATTGGCTAACTCGGCCTGTGGGCCTAATTCAGCCCAACACCTGTTTTTGTAAATAAAGTGTTATTAGAACAGAACCACGGCCACTCACAGACATATCCTTTCCAGCTGTCCTCATATTATACCATATAGTGGCAAAGTTAGGCCTAGATAGTCCCCAACTTACAGTGACTCAACTTTATAAAGATGGGAAAATAATGTGCATGCAGTAGAAACACTGCTTCAGATTTTGAAATTTGGTCTTGCTGGACTAGTGCTACACAATTCTCCATCAAGATGCCAGGCAGCCCCGTAAGCAGAGCTTACAGTCAGCCCCAGTCCTGAGGGTGAGTGGCTAAAGCTCTGTAGCATGCTGTGTTCCGGGGGCCAGGGGTATCTGTGTATATTCCACTTGCATGTCCAGCGTATGAGAAGTGAATCAGGACTGAGCCCCACTGGAAGCAGAGGAGCATCTGTGGTTGGATAGAGATCACGTAACCTGCAAAGCCTGAAATATTTACTCTCTGGCTCTTCCAGAAAAAAAAAATTTGCAGACTTGGTCTAAGAATTTTGATGAAACGAAGCCAGAACATGGGATGTCTGAGTGTTTCGCTGTGCTGGCGAAACAGGGGCAAGATGGGACAGTAAGCTGGTTCACCATTCCCAGAAGTGATCTAACAAAATGTGTCTAGGGCAACAAAGATCATCTTTCCCCTGACCCTGTGATCCCTCTTCTAGGACTCTGTCCCTAGAGAACAAAGAAGAGCCGAGGCAGAGCTGCAAACACACGAGTTAGTCACAGTCTCGTTTATCCCAGGGAGAAGTTGGAAAAGCCCGGAAGTTCAGATACAAGACAGTTAGTTCTTGTCATGCACATCAGGGACAGTTACACAGTTCTCAGACATCCTTCAGTGACATTGGGAGGTGCTCAATGGCCAGGTCACAAGGAGATAGCACAGTCCCAGGCTGGGCTGCACAAAGCATCACCTTGTAGAAGGCATAGAAAAACCTGAGTGCTGGTTGGCTGTGGAGGATGGATTTAGACGTGGGTTTCTGAAGTAGACTTTTCTGAATTTCCAACGTCCCTTTTATAGTGGGAAAAGAATAGACAATGAATGATGGAGAGAGGAGGGAGGGAGGGCACGAGGGGGATGCTTTGTATGCTCCTGCTGAGGGGCTCTGACCCTTCTGGCCTCATCTCCACTTGAGCCAGTCTCTGCCTCTCCAAGCTACCAGGGCCACAGCAAGCGTCACACATAGAGACAGCCCTGTGGGGAAGAATGATGACCCCCTGCACAAGTGACCCATACTGGGCAGGTGATCTGGAGCCCACCTGTCCCTAACTGTGTTGGGTCATGTGACTGTATACCAGGTGGCCTGTCTCATCTGCTCACTGGACTGCCAGGCCACTGAGAGCCATCAGAATCGCTGGGCTTTCTCTGTGGGGACTGTGGGCCCTGCCTAGGGTGTGCACAAACCTTGGATCAGTGGACACCACCCCGAGCTAAAGCTCCATGAGCTGCTCAACCTCTGTTCACATTTCCCTGCAACTCGAAATACCCCGAGCCGTCCTGATTCTCCGAGGCTGCACTGTTCCAGGTCTCTGCCCATGAGTACCTCCAAACTCAGGTAGCTTTGGGGGGGTTTGCCTCATCAGGCCACGTCCAACCCACCCTCCCACTCCCTTCTGTGCCCAGCCTGTGTTCCAGTCCACCATTGAGAAGTCTCCACTCCTCTGGACTCTGAGCGACTGCCATGCAGAGATGGGTGGGAGGGCTGGGGCCATGGCCTGTGGGACATGGCGAGGGGGTGGCGGAGCCAAGCAGAGCCCCAGACTCTACAGGACCTGTGTTATTGCCCTGTTGGCCCTGCTGTCACGCACAGGGAGGGCGAGAGGAGTCTGGGCTCCTCCAGAAGGCGCCGAGGCTTCCTTGTCACAAAACAAAGTAAATGGGACAATTGTGGGGGGAGCAGTTTTTAAATTGCCACTTTAGCCCATTTGGAAGTCTGCTAATTATTCTCTTGAGGAAAGAAATGCAGGTTCATTATTATAATGAGCTTTGGGCAAAATATTTCATCAAGTTTGACAAGCTGCAGCGACTCCTTAAGAAAGTGGCCTCAGCTCTGAAAGGCCTCTCACCCTACTTAGAGCTAATTGGCCTGGGGTCTTCCGCCCCTGTGCTGCTTGTGTGCTATTTTAATTCACTTATGAAAAGCCCCCACTTTGATGTCAGGGACCAGATAAGGACGGGAGGGGACGAGCAGCTAACAAGCGAGTCTGTGCCGCCGCCCGCAGTCGGTCAGCCGTGCGGGGCCTCCTTGGCCATCCCGCTCCGGGCCTGGGGCCAAGGCGATGTCATGAAGTAACTGTACAAACAGTCCTGCCTGAAAAAATATGCTTTTGTTTCACTAATAAATCTCTCCTTGGAACCCTCCCTGCAGGCCGGGGCTCTCCTGGCCTGCATACTGGGTTTCCTGCACCGTGTGGTGCACAGAGCCATCCCAGCAACCCTTGCAGTGGGCACAGACCAGTCAAGCCAATGCCTCTTCACCACCACCCTCAGCTTTCTCCCCCCACTGAGGCTCCCTTCCTCTCCGGTGCCCTCCTCCACCACTTCCTCCAACTCAATGGCCTCTTCCAACTCTCTCTCCGCCTTTTCCCTCCATCCCAATCTTCCCACAGCCAACCCACCCCAGCTCACCTCACCTCCTGGACCCTGGAACCCACGCATGTGGGCTCTCCCCCGCAGGGAGTACCCAGTCTAGGGGCAGACAAGTCTTATCACTGTAACCTTCTGCTCCCTCCCCCACAACTGCCTCAGCTTTCCCTGCAGGACCCTCTGCTGTCCTGTGGCCTGGGGGATGGTAGCCCTGTAGCCTGGAACATAAGAGGCAGCTCAGCCTGACCCTGCCTAGGGCCTGCCCACAGCTACCAGGTCTTGCTTTGTGGAGAAGGAACCAAGCATGCCCGGATGGTGGGGTCTGCACAGCTATCAGCCCGGAGTCAGCAGTCCAGGTCCAAGTGCAAAGCAGAGAGCTGGCTGGGTTGTGGGCACCTCAGGCATGGGCAGTCCTGGGGCTTGGCATCCCTCCCTGCCTCTCTTACCCTCATGCTGCCCCCTGCCCTGGTCTCAAGGTATCCTTTCACTCTGACCTTTCACCTGGCCACAACCCACTCCTTCCTCCTGGACCTGCTTCCACCTCCCAGCTCTTGTCTCTGCCCAAGGCCACCTGGCTCCCGTCTTGAGGCCCCATCTACCCCATCCACTTGCCCTTGGCAGCCCCTAGCAGAGGTGCGCACAGGGTTACAGCAGAGAGGGCCAAGTTCAGGCAGTTTGCACCATCCCTCTGGGCCTTGGTTTCCATGTCCCTAAGAAGGAGACAGGACACTCCCTCTGGGCGCATGGCCAGCACTACCTGGAGCCCTCCCTACTGAGCCCTGGCCCAGCGCCCGGCACGTGGCAAGGGGAAGCGCCTGCTTCCGCCCCCTCTCATGGGTACCGCTGGGGGCACTGCCAGGGGCTCAGCTGCCAAGTGCCACACCAATACTTGAGGCCGTCTGCTCAGGGCATTGAGGATGAACATGCCCAGGCTGCCCCGACATCTGCCCCTCCAGGGCAGACACTCAGTTCTGCAGTGTCCCAGACGGCGACAGTGCTGAGCGCCACAGGCACAAGACAGGGTTCCTTGCAGAGGGGACTGCCCCAGGTCAGAAATACACCACATAATTACAGACTGGGATAATTACCATGCAGGACAGAGCAGGGCGCCAAGCCGGGAAGGAGTGGGGGTGGTCGGGAAAGACCTCAGAGGGAGGGGCTTCCGAAAATAGCACACGGCGCTGCTATTAATAGGTTTTGGTGTAGAGCTGAGCAGAGAAAAAAGCAAAAGGAGGATCATGCTTTCTCTATAGTTGACTATCACTGTGATTTTTTGAAAAATCTAGATAGATCAATAGATAATCTTAGTTCCCTTTTAATTTCTAGAAAATTCTAACAGTATAAAAAGGTCTAAAATGAAAAGTGAAAGTCTCCATGACCGCTTCCTTTTCCTAAGTGTATCCCGTTATTCCAGAAAAACCCATATTCAGCATGAAGGAGCAGCATTGCAAATATTTAGAAAGGATACACTGATAGACGGATAGAAGCCGAGTGTGATGGCAAGGTATGGAATCCCAGTTCTTGGGAGGTTGAAGCAGGTGGATTGCCATGAGTTCAAGGCCAGTCTAGGCTACCCAGTGAGAACTGCGAAACAAGACCTGTCTCAAAGAAAAAAATATGATAGAGGGGCAAATGAATGGATGGACAGATAGATGTGTAGAATACTGGAGGACTGAATGACAGATGTTTGAACAGGGACAATATACAGACAGTGTGTGAACAGAGACAGACTAATGGAGAGATGGATGTGTCAATGGATGGGTGGGTGAATGGGGAGACACAGTGATAGATCTGTGGACAGATGAAAGGATGAGTGGGCCAGTTGGTGAATGAATGCAGGCATGGACACACAATGGGAAGACAGATGGAGAGATGGGTAAACAGAAGGATAAATGGTTAGATGGAGAGATGGATGAATATCACAAATACGATATCATAGATAACTGACTATTGCGTCATTCATTTTTCCTAGCCAAGAAAATAAAAACAGAACTAGAAATTTTTGAATTCAGATAAACTTTACCCAAGGAGAAATGTGTTTCTAAATGTCACTTTCAGGCTAGAGGAAAATTAAATGTGGGAAGTGAGAGTCATATGAGGTTTGTGGTCTCAATCCCCTGGGATACCAAATGGCATTGTGGCCTGCCACTGTGTGTTCGTCCTGTGATTGCTGCAGTGGTAGCATCAGTGCAGGTCTGTGACATTTGCATGCAGTTTGGAGGCCCTTCTGCCACTAGTCCGTCTTGGTCCTGTGCAAAGGTGGAGACAGAAACATCATGGTCTGCTCACTCCCTCAGCCCTGTCCCTCATTTTGATGGGACAGGTTTCTTCCTCAAGTAACTGATCAGAGGAGGTTCTGTGATCCCTGTCTCTTTCCCTGCTGTCTCTTCCCCTTCCATCATCATCTGCCTTAGCATCTCCTCCACGTGCCGTTTTCCAAACTGGTGTCCTATCTCCACCATCACCTTTATCCTGGCCGTGTGTCCCCCCACCCCCAGCCTTCCTTCTCCATCTCTGATCTGGACCCTACTGTCTGGAGGCTTCTACCTAACTTTGTTCTGAAGGTTACCTTTTGCCTTCTTCTTTTTTTTTTTTTTTTTTTTTTTTATCAGTACCAGGGATCAAATTCATGACCTCACACTTGCAAGGCAGATGCTTATGCCGCTGAGCTAAATCCCCAGCCCCTGAAGGTTACCTTTGTGACTGTGGTAGGCTAGACTTTTGTTCCCCAGATCTCATGCATCCTTCTTGATTTGTCTGTGTCCTCAGTTTTTGGAGAGAATTTTTTTTAACAAGAATGTGAGTAAAATCCATGTTCTAAGTCCTAGAAATCTCTATACTGTATTAGTATGCCTCCTGACAGGTTCTCTAGGTATCAGAACTTCCAGTTGGAAAGGATTTTCCTTCAGGACTTGGAAGAACTCATCCTGTTTCTTTGTCACACCCCGACTTGCTTTCTTTTCTTTTTCCTTTTTTTTTCTATTTTTTAATTTTTTTTTTTTTTTTTTTTTTTTTTTTTTTTTTTTTTTTTTTTTTTTGAGACAGGGTCTCACTGTGCAGTTCAGGCTGGTCTTGAGCTCACTTCGTAGCCCAGGCTAGTCTCAAACTCACAACAGTCTTCCTGCCTCAGTCTCCCAAGTGCTGGGATTATAGGCGTGCCCACCTTGCTATTGAGAAGTCTGACACCTGATTTATTTTCATACCTTTGTACACAACCTTTCCTTTCTTTTTTTCCTAGAAGTTTTTTGTGTCTGCACTTTAGCCTTAGGGATCCAAATTTCCTGGCAAAGTTCCTCTGTGGTTGATTTTGATCATTAACTGTGCTGTGCTCTTTGGAAACTTAAAAACTTAAGCTCTGGAAAATTTCCTTTTTCATTTGTTTGTTTGTGTGTGTGTTTGTTTTTGAGAAAGAGTTTTAGTCATAATCCATGCTGGCCTTGAACTCACAATTCTTCTGCCTCGGCTTCCTAAATTCTGGGGTTACTGGTGTATGCTACTACATTTGACTCATTATTTCTGATTATTTCCTTCATGCCGTCATCTTGATTGTCTCTTTCTAGAATTGCTAAAGTTCAGCTCAAAGACGTTGCTACAGAAACTTCCATATCGCTTAACCTTTCTTTCTTATATTCTGGACTTATAACCTTGATATTATCTCCTCTATGGAATTTTCTTAGCAATCCTGTTTGTAACATACCACAGCGTGTTCTATTCTGCCCTTATTTGATGGATATAGCAAGCCCTGGAATCTTTCTGAAGATTTCAGAAACGTTTGCTATCTCAGGATCTGCTTAAGTCCCTAGCCTTCTGTCTGTCCATTCTGCCTGGCCTCACCTATATGCCCTGCATTTTCAGGTGCTTACTGGGAATGGGAACAGGGACAGGGTTGCTGGAGTTTAGGTCACTGACAGTGACAGGGGATGCCAAGTGTTAGACTGAGGGTACCCTGCATCACGGGGCTGAGGCCACCACTTCTGAGAGTTTGCTGAGAGGTGCAGAGCTGGTGGTTCAGAGTCTCACTGGGTGAGATACATTGTACAGCAGAGAGGACAGGACACTGACCCCGCCTCAGCCTGCTGTCAATTCTTGCCCATTTTGTGCTCAAGCATCCTGGTCATTTGTAGAAGGGTGCTCCACTTCTTGGCCTGGCATTTGAGGTGGCAGCTGGCCTGACCTCACCTCTTCTCTGCTGACGGATCTTCAGTAGCTCTAGCACTTCCTGCTCCTAAGCTGTACATGATGATAGTGGCATGTCCTCATCTGAAGCCTGTGACACTACTGTATGGCCTCCAGGCTGTGTGGAACCTCTATCAGGAGGCCCAGGGTCTATGGTCAAGCCTTTGGCTCCCTGCAGCTTCCCTGCCTCCCTGTCTGTGTGACAGCTGGTTCCCTCTGAGGCTTTCTCAAGGGCCAGAAATGTCTGAGTCTGTCTCCATGTCGCCAGACACAGCTCTTTGGCCTGATGGGGCTCCATGAAATCTGCAGCTACCCTCCTGAGTACCCTTGGCTAGAGGAGCTGGGCTGCAGCTCCCACAGGTCCTGCAGAGGTGGGGAGGAAGCACTGCTGGTGCTCCCAGCACCTCCATGACATCCCAGCCTTGCCTCCAGTGCCACCAGCAAGGATGCAGGGACACGCAACTGAGGCAGACAGGCCCACTGCTGAGCACCAGGTAGCCAGGCGACTAGAGTGGTTGTCCTATTTCCAGGCCACCCCTGGTATATACATTCAGGCCTGTCCCTGGCAGTGAGCACCAGGAGGACTGGGAGACCTCTGGCTCGGGGTCAGTATGGTGGATGGTACAGTAGACCCAGCCCTGAGCAAGGCCATGTACAGAGAGACATCTGCAGCAAGAAGGAGATCCAGCAAGACCCCACTTGCTACAGTCCTGGCCCTCAGTGCGCAGCATGATCTATGCTGGTGTCCTGCACCAGGGGCCAGGGTGGGTGGCCCTGCTGATGTGTCTGCACCCAGCGGAAATCATAGCATAAAAAAAAATCGTAGCATAGACAGTGGAAGCTGTGCTCACGCCCTACCTGCACCCTTGGTTTCTATCAAACAGGGTGAAGGACTGTTGTTCTCAAGCCCTGCCATGTAGGCCACAGCCCCCTGGCACCAGGACAAGCTTCAGTGACTAGAAAGGCCTGGAAGCAGCCACTAGGGACAGCCAGGGAAGGTGGTGGAGATTCTGTGCTGTGCCATGGCCCAGCAGCCACATTTGAGTTGCTATGGGTGCTCGTGGCCTTCACCACAGCCCCCTTGCTGCCCCTCCTCCCTGCCTGCCAAAGACACTGCACCCCAGACATCTTGGGATCTGCTGTGGGCCCCTGAGGCTGTGAGCACAGGAGGAGCTGCCCTCAGCGGGTCTGTGGGTTAGGCATGTGTCAGAGCCCTATGGCTGTAACTCATGTGGCCTGAGGCTGTTTCTTTCTCTTCCCTGCTGCATCTGCAGGCCCTCGAGAGCCTCTGGGCCCTCACTGGCCAGTACACACAAAGATAAGAAACCATGGAGGCAGGCAGGTGCAGAAGGTCACCGATCTAAGCCTCAGTTTTTCTTCCTGCTATATATGGGCATGGCAAACCCAGCCAACTCTTTCTGGCACCCTGAGCATCCCAGCCTCTCACCCCTCTCTGGGCACTGCACCCCAAAGCTTCCTGACCAGACACTGTAGGGGGGAGTCCACCCTGTTCTTCCCTGACCTGATGTGATACTTCACATATGTGGAGCTTTCTGAGACTTGGTTTCCCTGTTTGCAAAATGGCGGTGAGACAGTCCCTGATTCCTGCCCAGTAGCAATTCTGGGAAGTAAACGGGGAAATCATGGGAACTCTCTTGATTGGGACCGTAATGGGGGACATTCTAGAGATGTGTGCCCCAACTGCAACCCAAAACCCACATTAATCACAAAGCATCAACATTCCAATTAAACCTCAATACCAAGGCTTTAGTTTAGGAAAAATCATACTTTAGTATCCTTTGTCTTCAAAGAAAACCAAATAGCATGTCTTCCATAGGTTTGCCACAACTGCCCTAGAAGGTGGGGCTTAGGGGTCAGATGGCTTCTCATGCCCTGGCTGACCAGAACCCAGGTAGACCATGCCCCAGCACCACCTGGGCCGCACCCTCACTGCCTTCTTCCTGCCTTTGCCTTCTCTAGTGCCCTCATCCAGATTCTGTGACCCTCAGCCTGCCCTCCAAATCAGCCCTCCTTCAGACACCCACCCAGGCCTCCTGCACGGACCCCTGGTCCCCAGCTTCAGCTGCCGTGCTCCCAGATATCCAATCCCAACTTTCTGATTCAAAGGACAGAAACTCTTACATCTTGTCTGAGTGAGGAGGGAATCTGGGGCCTCCCACCCCCAATAAGTTTAAGAGTAAAGTAGCTTTGGGTACAGCTATATCCACGGACCAATGTCACATAGCAACAACCTGTGTCTGAGGTGACCAGTGGGGCCCAGCAACCCAGATTCGCATCCCATAGGTCACAGCTTCCCTGTCTCCACGGTCCCCATAGGCTGACTCTCACTGAGAAGCTGAACATTCCTGAGCAGCCCTTTGCCTAGAGACAGGGGTGTGGCCTGTGCTCCCTAGGCCTGAGCCTAGTGCTTAGGCCTGCAGCCAGTGGGTGCTGGGGCCGTGGGGGACAGGGTCCCCAAGGAGAGACAGTTACTGTCACCAGAAGATAGAGGAGCAGCCAGAGCTGTGGCTGATTCTGGCAGTGACGCATGCCTATCTGTGTGCCGTGTGGTGTTAGTCACAGCACAGCTACACTGCTGTACTGCCCAGAATGTGGCACCTGAGGAGGAAGCAGTCACCCAGTCTCTCCCCTGCTGGGTGGAAGGTGGGCGGTCTGTCTTTTTACTCCTGGCATTTGGGGCCCTCGGTGTCTCCTCCTTTCCTGCTCTGATTGCCAGCTCCACCCTGTCAGCAGCCCACCCACTGTGGGTACTGGTCCTGAGTGCTAGGGGAACACATCTGAATCTCTGCCCACTCAGCCCCATGACCCTGCTCTTCCCATCACGGCCTCTGCCAGGGCCAGAAGGGCATTTCTGGCAGACAGGAACAGCACGTACAAAAGTGCAACCCTCCCAAGGAGGTCAGCCCTGTCCCAAGGGGCACCCTGTGGCTTTCCCTTTGCCCTCACATTCGTGTCTCCATGCAGAGGTCAAAGGAACATTTACAACATAAACCAGACCGCAGCGCTCCCTGCTCAAGCCCCTGACGGCCCCCCTCTTCCCTGGAATGTAGCTCTGAGCCCTCCGTAGCTCATAGCTCGCACCCCAGGGCCAGGCTCCTCTGCAATGTCACCTTCCTGAAGCTCTCTCCGGCCCTAATTCCCTTCTTTGGGGACCCTTCCTCAAGCCGTGGCATCTGTATGCATGGCACCCAGAAGTCATGCATTGATCAGCCTCAAGGCCACAGCAGAGACAGAGTGGCCCCTGGATGCCTAGGTCTCTCTACCCTCATGCCAGCCCCACATTGTCATTCAACTCAGTGCCTGGGCTCGGCCTGGGCAGTCTGGCTCCCCACTGGAATAGAAGCCATTCCCACCAAAGTCCAGTGCCTCAAACAGAGCCTGCCATGGAACCCTCGTCTTCTTCCTGGATGCCCCGTCACCTGTCAAAGGGAAGGGATAGGCAGCAGGCCAGAGGACATTCCCTCCAGGCCCCAAAAGGCCCAGAGCTGGGTCTTAATCTCAGTCCAGCCTGCACTTGCATCTGTGTGTGTGTCACCATTCAGGGAATCCAGGTTCCCCACCCATGGGGACTGAGACCAGGCACATCCTCTTCTTCCCCAGACTTGCCAGCATGTTCACTCGCCCCACAAATACCACTGTCCACATCACCCCCATTCACCCACTTACTCAAAACTATGCCGATCACCAAGCCCCGAGGGCACCTCATTGCCTGTCTCTATGATCTCTTTTGATCTGGAGCCCTTCTGCCACACGGAGTATGTTGCCTTTCAAGAGGGCCAGGGATTCAAGGGACAAGAGATGGAACAGAGGGAGGACCCGCATCTTGGTTGGTCTTTATCTATTTTTAGTTGGTGGCAGGCATCATTCCAGGGCCAGCGATTGCGTCACCAGTGCCTTTTGATCTTCTTATTGCTGCAAGATACACAGGAGGCAGCTGCTCAGTGCTTGTGGAAAGAATGAAGACAGTGCACAGCCCGGGCGGGTGGGGGAGGTGAGCGCGAGTGAGTGGTAGATGGATGGGTGAAGGGAAGAAAGGAGAGAATGTTGAATAAAGGCATGTAGATGGGTGGGTGGATAGGTGGATAAATGGATAGATGGGGAGATGGATAGATGGATGAGTGTATGGGTGATGGATGAGTGGGGAGAATACCGATAGAAGGTTGATGGGTGGGTGGGGAGATGGGCAGATGGACGGGTAGGTGGTGGATGGATGCATAGAGGGATGATGAATGAATGGAGGAAAAGGAAGGCAGGAAGAGTGGATGGCTATATGGTAGGGATGAAAGGAAGAGGGGAGCGAGCAATCTTGGATGGTTAGTTAAATGATCTCAAGCAAAGAATATTTGTGAGGAACACATGGGCCCCAGACCCTCAAGCCTGGCACCCTTCCTGCCCTAACTGCTTCTGGCTGACCACTCTGCTGTCCTGCCAAGACCTAAGTCTTAAGCCAGTTCCCTTCCAGACGCTTCTCCGCCTGTGAAAGATGCTGTTAGAGCATGGTTCCCTCTCTGCTTCCCAGTCAGCCAGGCACCTGTCTCTTGGGTCTGGCCTGGGACTTAGTGAGAAGGTGCCCATGCAGAGTGCCTCACTGTGCCCTTACAGGGCCAGCTTTCTGCACACTCATCCTTCCCAGCCTTCACCTCATGGACTATGGGAGAGAGTCATTGCGGCAACCAATGTCCATGTACGTGCTACAAGCTGGGCACTGTACTGCACTTAGCAGCCATGTGCTAAACCTCCCTTACCCACCCCATTGCTCAGCAGGTTAGCAATGGACCAAAGTCTGAAATGACTGGGCTGCATCTTGAGCTTGGGTGCACAGAAGTCTCCAGGGCCCTCTAGGGCCCTGGCTGCAAGGCCCCTGGGAGCCTGGAGAGTATCGGTGCCAAGGCCCCTCCCCAGAGGCCCATGTGAGGCCGACTGGACTGTGGGGCTCTGGGAGGAGCTGTCTCTGGATTCTGAGCAGGTACACTGAGGCCCCCTGGGAAGCTTCTGATTTGGGAAGTCCCATTCCTGCCCCCAAAGAGTCGGAGGAGGTCTTGGAAGCCCCCTTCCTCTGCAGATCCACATGCGTGTTTCCTGCCCAGCATCCCCATTCTGGTGCTCTCCCAGGGCATATGGGAGCAGGGAAGGATGCCCTGTTATGGTTGCCAATCCTAAGAAGGACCAATGCCAGGATACTGGTGGCAGAGTTGCAGAGGGCTGGTGTATTGTTCCCAGATCCCAGGCCAAGAAGCTTCCTGCACATCCATCCATGCACAGGGGCAGGTCCTGTGGCCCAAGGTGAGCAGTGATTCTGGGGGAAGCCTGGGAAACTAAGGCACTGAGAAGAGCAGTCCCCACCCCTGCTGCCCGGACCCTGGCTCCAGGGCCCCCCTAGTCCTAAACAGGCTGCTCAGGGGTCTCCAGGCTGTGTCCAACAGCTGCCTGTGCCGAAAATTAAATGCCGCTGAGTCACCGCACACCTGTCGGGGTAGAGGGGGGGACCTGCAGGGCCCAGCCAGCTGGACGCATTCCCTGGCAGGCAGAAGCTGAGCTCTGGGGAGCCCCAGGCAAGGGTGCCATGAGATGGGTGTAGACAGCTGGCACCTGGGCTTGGAGGGCAGCAAGGCCTCAGGGAAGGCACAGGGACCAGGGGCCAGCTTGGCAGGTGCCCTCGGCCGCTTTGCCTTGTGCCGTGGCATGTGATATGGGTGAAGGGTTAACAGCTTTAGTGTTCAGAGCCCACAGGCAGTGAGGAGAGGCCCCTCATGCCCAAAGCTTGTGTGGGTAAAGCATAGAGGGGCTCAGGAAGGGGGACTCCCAGGGGCAGAGCACTAAAAATTTAAACAGCAGAGTAAAGCCCGGTGCTGGTGACAGTGTGGGGACACATTGGACAAAAATGTGTCTTTGGAAAAAATTGTCAGATTATTAAAACAGATACTGCTGTGCCCTTCAGCCAGGTAATGGCTGCTCTGAGATTGTAACCCTGGGGCAGAGACAGTCGTAGGGGAAATCTGACCATGGGTGACCTGTCAGTGTCGGGGGAAGACCACACCAGGGCAGAGCCATGCCTTAATGACATGCTGGCACAGTGAAAAGAGACAGGATAGACCCCTTGTCTTATGGGGTGGCCATGATGTTTTATTAAGTGAGGAAAACGGTTGCTGTTTCTGGAATATTCTGACGTGTTCCCACCTCAGGGCTGTTGTCCCTGGGCACTTCTGCTCACTAACATCCCAGCTTGTGATCTCAAAATTCTCCTGCTCCAGAGGTTTCCCAGAGCTATCCTGCCTCTTAAGTCTTGTCTTTCTCTGACACGTGGGCTGTTTTCTTGGTGTTGCCAGGTCACTCCACCGGAGTTTCATCTCAGTGAGGGGGGCTTGCTCACTTCGTGTCTGTCTGTAGCATCTGACACATACACACTCGCTCAGCTTCCCCAAGTGAAGAAATGTGTGTCCACACCACACCCTGCTGTTGGAGTGGCTGCCGCCTACACTGAGGGTCACCCCAAGACCTCAGTCCTCATCCACAAAGGGTATTGGGGCCAGGGTGGACAGGTGGTCTCAGGGCCATCAAGCTGAGCAGCAGGGGGCAGTGGGAAGCAGCCCTCACCCCAGGACTGACCCTACCATGACCTGGCCTACGGCTCTGGGCCCGTCGGGCTCTGCTGCTCAGCCGCCCGCATGCACTCCCTTCCAAGAGTTAATGGCACACGCTCCGCAGGCACCGGCGCGTTCACATTTGACGTGAAAATGTTTTTGCAGCAGGCCCGGATGCCAGCATTTTTGTGGTTGCAGTCAGATGTTTTTAACTACATTGGACAGAACTCACGACGGCTCTTTCCGTGGCTTCAGCCAGTTTCTAAGCGCTACCTTGAACCCATCGGTGCCCCAAGCCAAGGACCACCCCCCACCCAAGCTCTGTGCAGACATGAAGCCCCAGGAGGAAGCTGACCCCAGGCACGGCAGGTGGCACCATCCAAGCAGGGGAGGACTAACCCAGAGTTTCAGGTCCTGAGCAGAGCCCACTGGCTTCCCGCACGCCCTATACCCCAGGGGAGAGCAGGTACCCTGCTTTAGGTTCCTGCCACTTGGGCCTTCAGAAGCCTCATCCAATGGCCCTCAGCTCACAGGACAGCTGTAGTTTGTGATGCTGGGTGTTGATGTGGGGCTGTCCTGATACCACAGGTTCATAGGAGCCACCCAAGGCCAGGATCAGCCCCTCCTGGGGGCCTAAGTGTTTCCTCCTTGCAAGAAGCAAAACACTGGACTTAACACTAGATCTTCAGAATACACCTCTAATCCCAGGGCCAAACCCTGGGTTCAGAGTCAGGTATGCTTTAGAAACTCTAGACACCACCCCTCCTCACTCAGAATTCATCAGCTTCGTGCCGTGCTGTACATTTGTATGTGAAAGCCCTTGGGAAGGCCTGCAGTGAGAGGAGTTCGTTTTGTTTAACCAAGCAGTCCCCACACTATTCTCATCTCAGACCTTCCCTACCCTCATGCCCCAGCAGAACGCACACCAACACCTAAAACCCGTCATCCCAGCAGAAAGTGGCACACCCATCACCCCTGTACCCCATGCTCCACACAATCAAGCCCAGTGTCTTCCAGGGCTGTGTTCCCTGAACCTCCTCCTGCGCCTGCCAGTCCCAGCCCCAGGAGGGGTCTCTCTGCTCCTCCTTGTGCTATCAGACAGCCGGAGCAAGGTTAGGAGTTGTCAGGACAGCACCTGGTATCCTCAAACCACTCGTGGGTGTACAGCTTCCCTCTTAGGGACCCTGGGACCTTTGGAAGACAGCAGAAGGCTTTCTTAGGTAGGAAGATGGGGCAAGATGCCCCAATACATCCGAGCCATCATCACTTGACTGCCCCCTTAGAGGCCCAGAAATGCTCTTTGTTCTTTTGCACAGATGCCTCACACCCACCCCACACACAGGCTGCATCTGCCCTGGGATGCACAGCCCACCCTGCTCCAGTTGTCCCCCCAAGCCCAGCTGCTGAACCCCCAACCCCTCCCACTTGTCAGGTCCTCAGCCCCAGCTGCCCAGAGTGCCATCCCCAGCCCAGCCTGCTGACCCGGCCTGCCAGGAACACTTTCAGCTGCCAGCATCCCCCCATCCCCTCCCCAACAGGTGTCCCCACCACTGCTGGAAGCTTGGCTGTGCTTGTCATCCCACGTGGCCCAGACTCTAGAATGATGGCAGATGAGGGGGCCACTTGCCATTCGGGATACAAGCACAGGGTCCCGGCCCACCCTGCAGTGGTCACTCCCGTGACCCCACATCTTCACGCCTCCAGCCGCAGCCCGGCCTCAAGCTCAGGGGTCTCTTGCCCTTTTGAAGAGACCAGCTGGATATTTTCAAGGGAGAATCCACCCTGCAGGACCCTGGAGGGTCCACACCTGGCCCTCATCCATCCATCAGTTTTTCCATCTGTCTGACCATCTAATATTAGCCAAGCACCTCTAAGCTCCAGGCTCTGGGTATGGGTGGTGGGCTAGATGGCCACTGTCGTGGCTCCCCAGAGCTGTAACCCTTTGGGGTAGCACAGAGGACAGCTGAGGAAATAAAACCAAGAGCAACATCACTGCACAGTGGTAAGGAGTGCTGCTATGCCTAGGCACATGCTGGGGGCAGGGGCTGAGTAAGTGAAGGGGGCAGAGTTGACCCAATCCCAGCTGAACCTGCCCTGAGCAGGCCATAATCCAGGGCTAGGAGACAATGCCATGGTCGACAAATGAGAGCAGGGGACCAGTTTGAAATGCCCGAGACAGAGGGTCCCAAACTCTAGGTAACAGGAGCTCCGGGCCTTCCTGACATTTCTGAAGTAAACCCTGTGTGACCTTGACTCTGTGTAGCTACACATCACTTCCCGGGGGAGGTAATCTGAAAACCGTGTGTGGGTATCACAGAGCACACTTAGGCAGGCCGAGACAGCCACGAGATCACGAGGCAGTGTATTCCTGGGGACCACGGTCATGTGTGCTGTCTGTGGTTACTGAGAAAGAGCTGTGTGCTGTTCAGCTCTGTCTGCTTATGTATGTTTTAGGATTTTGGCATTTTTGTTCAGACCTAGTTTGGGCCTAGAATATTCTTGTGTTCCTTTGCCCAGTTTTTGTGCCTGATTTTATGAGTTGGACGCCTTCTCATCTTGGCCTGTGCCCTGGACACATGGTATGGAATGGGATCTGCTTCTTGAAAATGTTATGGGAATCACCCCAGCGTCTGGGCTGGGAACTTTCTGGAGCAGGGGAGAGTAGGTGATTGCAATTTCTCCAATGGTTTGTGTGTATTAGGATTTTCTACTTCATGAGCTGCTTTTAGCCATTGTTTTTGGAAATTCCTTCATCACATTGTTTTCAGTTTTATTGATACAGAAGTATATGTCATAAGCACTTGTAATCAGTCCATTTCATCTGCTTCTGTAATTACTACTCTCATTTCATTCCTCAATCTTTGCTACTTTACCTGCTTATTTTATTGGCTCTTTACACAGCCAGTATTTGGTATCAATTCTATTTTCATATTCGTTTTCTATGTTGTTAATGTCCTCCTTTATCTTTAGTAAGTCCTTCCTTATTCTTTCTTTGCACTTATTTTGGTGTTCTCTTTTGGGTCTCTTGAGTTGAAAGCTTAGCATATTTATTTTCAGTCTTTCTGATTTCCTAAAATTACTATAAATACTCCTCTGAATACCCTTTTAGCAGCACCCCACAGATTTCAGTGAGCCTGTGTGTAGATAGATTTATTACCGCTTTATTTTCACCTAACTCAAAGACTTACTTGGAAGGGTACCATTTTAATTTGCAGGTATTAACAGACTTTTTAAAATGTGTTAGATTTTCTTCCGGAACCTCATTCTGTGGTTTTTGTGATGTGGGGGGAGAGGGGAGCGAACTCTTCCCTAGTAATGGAGTCGAGCTCCTGAGCTGAGTCACGCAGCTCCTCTACTTCTTTGCCAGTTTCTTGCTTTCCCTTCTCTCAAGGTCTCCCCCATCACTGCTCAGGCCTGCATGGTAGCTCTCCACCCAGGCCTGTCTCTCAGTTTGTCTCTGTCACCTCAGCTTTGGGGTCCCTCACTCTGCCCTTCTCCGAATACTTGACCCTTCGTATCTGTCCCAAGGTATCACATCTAATCTAAGGCCTGAGCCAACTCACTTAGTCTATCTGCCTGGTTCAGTGAAAAAGCACCTCAAACCCCATGGCAAGGCTCATAGCCCTGAGCTGCTGCAGGCTCTCCAGGCATTCCATGACTGCTCACGCAGTTTGGAACTGAGTCCTGTAATTTGGTGGCATCTGCAGGGTGGACACTGGGGCCTGGCACTCCCCCAGCTGTGTGACTCTAGGTGCAGGGGCCCCAGAACGTGCAGGGTAGGAGCACCACAAGTAAGAGGAAAGAAGGTGGCCACAATGGGACCACAGCAAGCCTCTTGCTCACTGGATCTTCATGCTGACTGCATGGGAGGACCCTAAAAATCTCAAGCAGGGTCGGGGGGCCACTGTGGGTACTGAGTTGCTGCCGTGGCTATGAGATTCTGCAGGACCCACAGGGACAGCAGGGTTCAGGTAGGAAGGAAGGTCATAGGAAATGGGCCTCAGGAAACCCTGCTGAGGGCAGAATCATGCCATCCCCATTACATTCATGTCTCCTGGCCTTTACTACAATCCTGGATTGTTCAAAGTAGCTTCCAAGGATTTGGGGATAGTCTTGCTGCCACTCTGACATTTGTCTGCCTCACATTTGTTGCTCCCGTTGCTCCTTACTCACATGACCTCCTCTATCTGCCACTTCCCTGCTAATCCAGAGCTGTCCCCTTGAAAGAGACAACTTTGATATTTCTGCTATGCCATGTACAACCCCTGTGGGCACATTGTGGCCCCAGAAATGCTGCCAACCTGGTCCTCCAAACCTATGTATGTGACCTCAGTGGCAAAATAGAGTTTACAGGTGTGTTTAAGTGAAGGCTCTTGGGATTGGAAGACAATCCCAGATGACCCATGTGATCCTAAAACTTTGGCTACAGTTCCTTAACAAAATGGAGTCCGGAATGAGTGCAATCAGTCAGAAAAGTGATGCCAAGCAGAGCACAGAGAGGGAAGAAATGCTGGGCTGCTGTCCATGCAGATAGAGGAGAGTCCATGGACCAAGGAAAGCAGGCAGGGATGGCATCAAACACTCTTTGACCACCTAAGAGGAACTGGCCTGGCTGAGCTGGGTGAAACTTCTGACCTCCAGAACTGTGAGCTGATGTATTTGTGCATCACTAGGTCTGTGGTAACTTGGTTTAGAAGCAGTGGGAAAGAACATACTGGGCTTGTGAGTCTGAGATAAAGTAGAAGGTGGAGCACAGGCCCAGGGAGAGAGTAGGACAGGGCTGATAGACCATGAGGCAGGGGTTGACCTCTGTGCAATGGGCAGTCCTAAAGGACAGAAGGCCAGGGATTGACCCCAAAAGAATTGCATTTACTATATAAGATCATAAACTAAAGGAGATAATATAATCACTAAGCCAGAAAATGGTACTATTAAAAAGCAAAGAAACTATTAGAGACCAATAAGGAGGCTCTTGGAAATATAACGTATGCTACTGAACAAACCAGCTAAGTAAAAAAATTGAAGTCAATCTCTCCCAGAGAGTAGAATAAACACTAAGATGAAAAATAAGAGACCAGCTGGGTGTGGTGGCACATGCCTGTAATCCTAGCACTTGGGAGGCTGAAGCAGGAGGACTGCTGCCAAGTTTGAGGCCAGGCTGGGCTCCAAAGTGAGTTCAAGGCCAGCTTGAACTTCATAGTGAGACCCTGTCTCAAAAAACCAAAAAAAAAAAAAAAAGAGAGAGAGAGAAAGAAAGAAAGAAAGAAAGAAAGAAAATAAGAGACCAGCCAGGAGGCCTAGAGACCCAGTACTGCTATAGGCTCCAGAAAAAGAGATGAAAGGAGTGAAAATGGAAGGAAGGGCCCATAACAAAACAACCACCATGTCACTCTGTCCT
This sequence comes from Dolichotis patagonum, assembly GCA_004027295.1. Lineage (NCBI taxonomy): Eukaryota > Metazoa > Chordata > Mammalia > Rodentia > Caviidae > Dolichotis > Dolichotis patagonum. The sequence continues at coordinate 85,753 of PVJX010001473.1, read as the reverse complement.
TGAGGACAGCAGGGATGGAGAAGACCTCCTAAAGAATCAACAGATGACCTATCTCTCCGTAAGGAATTGTGTAAGCTACCTTCACACTTCTGAAGGAAAATCAAATTCCATATCCATCCAAAGTTAACTGTGAAGGGTGAGAATATATTTTTAAACACTCAAAATTTTATACAATTTTCAATTCATGCCTTTTCTCAGAAAGCTGTGGGGAATGTGCTCCAGCAAAGCAGGGATCCTCTGCAGAGAGAGATCAGACAAGGTCCAGGCCCAGACTTGAGATCTCCATCCCACCTCCAGCAGCGGGGGACAGGGATGGGGCACTCCAGGCACAACTTCCAGGATAAGGAAATGGGTGGGCTGCCTGGAACCCAAGGAGGACACTGTTCCAGCAGTGAGATATGTGCAAAGCAGAGGCCCATCTCTGCAGGGCCCCAGGGACAGGGCACAGCGTTTGTGAAAACAGTCATGGTAAAGCGGTCCCAGGAAGCTGGGAGGAACAAATGTGGATGTGGTGTGACAGCCTCCTCCCCTCACCCAGGGGGAGTCTTTAAAGGTGTCTGAGATGATAAATCCAGAAATCGTTTGGCAAGCATGTTACCAAGGGATGTGGGAAACAGCAAGGGGGTGCCCGGAAGTGGGGCTGGGGGGCAGACTGAGGGCCCAGGGTTGTTTGTCAGCATAAGCTGCGTAACCAGTGTGTCCCTCTGTAACAGTCTCATAGTCACATGCATACCCCTGATACACAGAATCATGCATGCACGCATGCACACAGACTCACACCAACACACTCACACATTCACGTGTGCACCTGCTTCTCTTCCGGCAAGAGCCTCCCTGCCTGAGGTGTGTGGGGACGGAGGCAAGTGACGGAAGCCAGCAAAGAGGGAGGCCTGGGACAGAGCAGAGAGTCACTGGAGGCAGGGAGAGGCCAGGTGGGACCAGGGAGGATGTCAAGCCACACCCACCCTGTCCTGCAGAGGTCTGTGTGGAAGTGTCCACATGCAGGAGGACGCAAGACTCAGGGGTACCATCAGAGCTGGAGTCGGATGTCGGAGCTGTCAGCATGGAGGACGTGAGGTCTCTGAGATTGCAGGGAGAAGAGAGGAAGGGGAAACAGCAAGGGCTGGGAGGCTGGGGAAGAGGCTCACACGTTCCACAGGCCTGGGGAGACGCCTAAGGAGGGGACCGGAAAGACAAGACTGGGTTTCCGTTGGGTTTTGTGCCACAGAATTCCTGCTTAGAACTCACACAATTACCACAGGAGACAGGACAAAAGCTACCCTACTCAACCACCTGTCACCATGTTGGACTGTACAGGAGCTTTCCAGGGAGTCCTTGTGGCCTGGACACTGGGCAGGGAGGCAGGGTGCTGGTTTTGCCCAGCAGAGGGGTCCAAGCTGGGGTCAGCAGACCAGCCCTGTGCCCACACACTGGCCTGCATGGGAGATGGTGGTGAGCCCAGCCTGGCACGCACATGGACACCCTCATGCCCAGAGATAAAGGAAGAAAGGTCCAGAGAAGGCAGCTGCTTCCCCAAGTGGGGCCTGGGTTGGGCCCTGGCTGGACACAAGTAGAATATCTCTCCTGCTGTCACCGCATGTGCCTGAAGCCCAGGAAGCCAGCTGCCTGCACAGCACGGGCCTGGGGGCCAGGCTGCCAGGGTGCAGCCCCGGGAGTGGACCCAGATCCCTGACTCCCAGGCTCAGCATCTTCCTGAGGATAAAGGCACTTCCTGTGGGAGGGCCCTGGCCCAGGCGCCAGATCTCAAGCAAAGGCTGGAGTACCCAAACCTCCACTTGCCAGGATCCCCACAACCCTTGCTGCCAGGGTGCCCCACCCGTGAGCTTGAAACTACCCCCACGGACACTTCCTTCTTTGGGTTAGATGTCATCGGCAGCGGCGGGAAATATTTTCTGAATGTCTGCTATGTACTAGGCACTGGGAACACAGAGGGAAAGTATGTGGCCCTGCCCTTTTAAAAGTCATGTACAGTGAGCTTCAAACAGTAAACAGACAATTAATTATCTTCTACAGGGCTAAAGGGAGCGGGTATGCAAAGGATTCGCCAGAGCAGTTAGTCATTCACACTCCAGTATGAATGAGTTTCTCTGGTGCTCTGCTCCATAACAGGCTGGACCAAGGAGGCCTCCTGCTCCATGAACTGGGGAGAGGCTAGAGGTTGGAGCAGAGAGAAGGGCAACTCCTTCCCATAGAAGCTTCACCAACTCCCGAGTTCCCAGTCGCTCAGACCCTGCCCCCATCTTGGCCCTGTCTCAGCCCCTCCTGCCCCCATACCCTCTCCCTGAGGCCTGGCCCTCCCCACCATCCTGGAAACGATTTTTTTGTCTGCGGAGATTATGTGTAACTGCCTGTGAGTTATAAGTCTCCGGAGCAAGCAGTCTGTTACCTAACCAGGCCCAGCTCATGCCAATGTCTTGAGTAATTATCGAGGGGCGGGGGGCCCGCAGCCTGCAGCGGAGTCTCTCCAAGGGAGTGCTATTGTTTTTCATGTCAGCTGCATTTTAAGGCTACATTTCACGTCAGCTGGGACTTGGACAGAAAGAGGGCCTAGCCTGTGAAAAATGGCGAAGCAGAGGTGGGGGCGGAGGACAGCTTAACCCTTTGAGCTCCAGACTCCCCACCCAGGGATCAAGGGCAGAAAGTGGGCTGCTGGGGTCAGAACCCAGGCCAGGCCTGTGCTGCCACTTGGCAGCACTGATGGAAACCGGTGTGTGGTTCCACTCAGAGTCCCGGAAACTCAGCGGACTCTGCAGTCACATGTGCCAGGCTGCAGTGGAGCCCTCCCCCAAGGCCCCAGGTCTCACAGCAGACCTGCAGCTGGGCACCCGCTGCAACACAGTGCCCTGCCTGGCTCTGGGTATGGGGTGAGGTATCTCCCAGGCCACCCAACCTGAGATCAAAGTGAGTCCAGAAGGCCAGGAGGAACATGTGAGTCACCAGGCACCCTGGGGTGCGCCACATCTTGACCCAGCTCTGTCCCCACCCAGTAACCTAGTAGGTGTGGAGACAGTGTGGGTGCTGGGGGCACCACACAGCCTTTTTTCCTGCTGCTCGATGCCTAGGGGTCAGACAGCCAGAGAGCCATGGTGGTTAAGGGAGCATCAGGTTCTAGGTGACAGGAAGGGGCACTGTCAGTGGCCAGGGACACTGGAGCAGCCCCCTGGGAGTTTGGATCTCACAGTCACTCGGAAACTATTAGCGGGTTAGAAGCTCAGAGGTGACACATGCTGAAATTGCATGTAGCTAGCAGCACCGGGGCAAGAGAGCAGTTAGCAAAGCACACTTGGCTGGTTAAAAGTGGGGGGAGGCTAATTTGTTCAGCTCCTGCTGGAATGGAGACAGTGGGGTCAGTGACAGTGCCAGTGGTCCAATCCAGAAAGAAGTTTGCACCTGTGTTCCCAGCCCAACAGAATATGCATGTGTGTTCCAATGGCTGCTCCTTCAGCTGCCATCACTTCTCCAGCCCAGCAGCAGGAAGGGGGGAAAAGTCATGTGAAGGGCAGGCCCTCCACGGAGAGGCCCTGTGTGGAAGCTGCCCACGTCACCCTCCTCTTGTCCACTGACAGTCAGTGCTGGGTACCACTGTGCAGATGCATTTAAAATTTAATGTGGTGAATTGGCAACCAAGAAGCCCCTTGAGAGTCCCATGGGAGAAAGGGGACTGGTCTCCTGGGAGGACCCTTTTGAGATACTGGGACAGAGAACAGAATAAAGTGGCCCCTAAGTAGTCCCCATAGAAGAAGGACAGTAGGCTACTGAGGCTGAAAGCCCAGGGGGAGAAGGCTGGGGATTTTACATACACCCTCTGGTTCAACTTAACAAATTCATACACATTTGTTTTCTGATCCCTCTAAACCTCACAAAAATGACACTAAAGCTGGGTATGGTGATGCGAGCCTGTAATTCCAGTACTCAGAAGGCTGAGGAGGAGGATGAGTTCAAGGCCAACCCGGGCTACATAGTGACTTCACGTTCAGACTGAACTATACAATGTAGCCCTGTCTAAAAAAAGGAATGACAATAAAGGTACCAAAATGAAAAATACTGAAAGGTCTAAATCAACAAGGACAAAAGATGGAAAATAGACAAGAGTAGACAAAAAAGAAAAAGGGGAGGCTAAGGAAAGAAGAGGAGGAGGAAGAGGAAGAAACTTGTCAAAAGTTTGAGAATAGAATAGACATTTTCAGACATGCATAGTCAAAATTTTGCATACCACATGCCTTTTCTCAGAAAATTGCTTAGGGATATGCTCCAACAAAGTGAGATGAAAAACCAAGAAAGAGAGAAACATGGAATCTGGAAAGTAACAGGACTGTAATGGGAGGGAGAGAAAAGGGGAAGGGGAAGGAGGGGAGAGAAGGATAGGAGAGGAGAAGGAGAGGAGAGAGAAGGAAAAAACGCAAGACCAAGGAAATGCTCAACACAATGGACCAAGTTGTAACATTACTGTTGTTTAGGACTGGAGACCACCAGTCCTGCGTAGATTCCAAGAGGAAAAAAATAATGAACCTGATATAAATTATCAATGTTTTCAACAGGATAAATACAAATTTTACAGCTCTCACAGAAAGCTCAAGAATGAATTAATGACAGGTACACTGAAAACTAAGCAAAACTCAAAGGCAATTCTTGACCCTAGGAAAAACAAAAAGCTGTAATCATGAGAAACCATGTGACTCTGCTGAAAATAGTATTTACACAGCGATGTAAAGTGTTCCATAATGTGTATGTAAAATGCAAACAGTAAATATTTATCTAGCCTGTAATTGTGATACAACAATATTGGGAGGATAGGGGAATAGTAAGGGGCAGGAGTTGTCAGGACAAAATCTTAATCTCTCATCTTGTAGAAATATCAAGGGAAAGCTAAGGGAGTGCCTCTGGGAAAAGAACTTGGGTACTAAAGATATAGCACGCAGAGAGGGCTGTTCCAACATGGGGGGCCTTCCAGTGGGCTTGCTTGCTGATGGTAAGTAGGCTCTACAATTAGGAAATGAATGGTGGTGTGAGAGAATGGGGAACTCTGCCACTGACCTAGAGGAGGTATCCCCCAAAGATCTGGGAGTTTGGGAGTGGGGAATACGACATTCTGAGGATCTGGGAGCAGCAGGCATGTGGGTGAAGAGAAAGAACCTGCAGCCCCCTTATGCTGATGGGCACACCCAGGGCTGACTGGCCCTGGGTAGGGGCCCTCTGGTCACAGGCTAGGCCTGCAAGGCACTGGTAAAAGAGGTAGCTCACTGGTGGGTGCCCTTTCTACCCTTTTAACTAGGGTGACAGAGGGACCTGGGATTCTCCCTGGCAAGCTTCCAGAGCTGTGCCCTGAATGTTACCTGGGACGACCCTCAAGGCCCTGGGATCTGAGGCATAGGTGGGAAGCCTGCACACCATGATGCCTGGGAATGCTGGACCTCCAAGCCCTCTTGTCAGTATGTGCCCCACCTACCCCAGCACTAGTGTCCCTGGTGACCTCTTCCTCCCAGGCCAGTGCAGGAAGGGCGGGCTGGGAACCACAGGATGGGGCCTGAATCTCTCATCAGCTTACAGGTCAGCCCAGGCCAGGAGGGCCAGGGGCCAGGCCAGGGACTCCTGGGTAGAGACCTCCCCACCCTTCTGTTCACCTTCCACACATTGCGGGGCTTCCCAGGAGCCCCTAGAGGCACTCACATCCATCCTAACCTCGTGGTACATACCCGGGGCACAGCACAGCTGCCAGGAGTCTTGGCCAGTGGCAACGATTTGGTCAGAGTACTGACCCCAGCTCACAAGTGGAAATACCAGAGGCCATGGTCAAAAAAGGGGAGCAAAGTCCAAGTTCCCCCATTCAGGCTGGGCAGCGCATCCAGCTGGCAAACTAAGATGAGGTACCTGTGTCTGCCCTGAGAGTAGGACCAGAGTTTAGGCCTCATAGGACACATGTGAGGTAGGCTGGTCACAAAGGAATGATCCCAAAGTCCATAAGGTGTCCACTCGGTGTGGACTTCCTGTGCCATCTTCCCAGCGCCCCTCTTTAAATGGTGAGATGAGCAGACTTCTGAGAGCTAGCACAAGTGACAGCTAGTATGCAGCCTGGTGTCCAGACACTGTGACACCAGCTGGGTGGGTCCCTTTAAAATGCCAGCCTTGGGTGAAGCCTGTACCTGTGCTCAGCACCCTGCAGGGCAGTATGGACACCCATTCAGAGAAGGCTCCTGGTGACATTGCTGAATGATCTGGAGAGGTGGAGATGAGGCTGGGGGTCACCAGATGGATAGGAATCACTCTTGGTCTTTCCACCTGGACCTGACCCAACTCTCCCGCCTAGCACACTTCCAGGCCAAATACCTCCAGGTGCTGCTCCCTGTGCAGGGAAGCATATACACAGAGTGATTGCCAAGAAGGTGACAGCAATGTCCACAACCATCCCAGAGCCAGGAGGCCTGTGGGAGCATCTTCGGGGCCATTGGTGTTTAACAGGACCAGTTGGGCAGGGCAAGTCCAATGACCCAGCCAAGACCACTGCAGTTGCCCTGCTCTATGAGGAGCCATTCAGAAGGATGAAAGACATGGCTGTCACTTCCCTGAAGGTGGGGAAGCCACTGGGCTTCCAGGCAAGTTAGAGGCACAAGGGCCAACAGACCCAGGCCACATGGGGATGCCTGCTACTGAGGGATGGGGCCAGACTAAGGAGCGGTGGCCCTATGTCTCTCCTCCAGCTGCCACTCTCCCAGGCCAGGCATGGATGGGAGCTGAGTGACCCCACCTGTGACAGGCCATTCCCTCCTGGGATCTTCCCATTCCAAGAACCCAGAGGCCCTTATGACCTCTCTGAAGACCACCCAGATCTGCGAGGGTCTGAGTCCCAGGTGGACACCAAGGTCTGGTCTGGGAGTTAGCCTCAAAGGCAGTGACCAGCCCCTTTTCAATAACCATGGTACTGGCAAGAGACTGAGGCTAGAGATGAATGAGCAGAGGGGACTCCAGGAGCAGGCTTGAGCTGTCTGCATCTCACACCACCCCGTCAGCTCAGCATCCCCTTTCAGTCCCTGCCTTGCAGCAGCAGAAACAAGATTTGGGGAGGCAGCTGAACACCTGAACCCCTTTTTCTGTGCAGATCGACCCAGAAAAGCTACTATGCCCCCATCAGGAGGTGGGGAATGTCCCAAGAGGGGCTACAGGCAAATGGAGAAATGTGACCCAGCCAGATCTGGGAGGCTGAGAGAATCCAACACTGGGGTCCTTTCCGGCCAGTCTGGGAGCAGAGGGGAATGGGACCTGCCAAATATGTCCAGCTGGGGCTGGAGCATCCAGGGCCTGGCCGGGAGCCCCAGTAACTTCCTGTCCCCCTACCCCATCCCCTCACCCTCTCCCTGGACTGACAGAGATTGGGGGCAGGGGTCACAGCATGCACCTCACCAGGAGGGCATGGCAGGGGCTGGTCCCCCATGCTGATCTGTCCACAGGGACAGGTCCAGAGCACCTGCCTCAGGTGTCAGGTAGGCTGGTCACAGAGGTGATACCCAGATCCAATGATGAGGCAGCTAACTCCAAGAAGGTGGGCACAGCCAGGCAAATCAGGAGCTGGGCAGGTGGCATGGTGTGCACCTGCTCTAGAAGCAAAGGAAGCCAGGAGACCTATAGGCCTTTCCCTTTCCCTTTCCCTTTCCCGGTGGCTGCAGGGCCAGAAAGGGACCTAGAATCCCAGTTGTCTGCATCCTTATCATGTCCTTAAGGCCAGGAAGACCTGCCTCTCCACCATTGTCACCCAGCTTCAATCTGGGGTCCTGTGCTCCCCGCTCCTCCAACACAGAGTATGGGGCTGGACCCACCTGTGAAGTACTGAGTTCCCTGACTGCAAGTGGAGGTGAGCAGGACAACCAGCGTAATGAGGAAGAAGGACAGGAGTTGGGGGCTTCTGGCTTGGAAGTTCTGGGCCTCAAAGCCTGGGAGGAAACAGTCTTGGGAGTGTCATCCTGTCCAGGAGTGGGAAAGCCACAGCCAAGTCTGAGCTAGGCCTCAAATGCCAAGCAGGATGCTGAGCCTGATCCCCAGATGGGAAAGGCGGCTGCTTAGCTTCCTGAGCAGAGCAACTTCCGGGTATGAATTCAACCTGGTGTTGGTCACATCCCAGCCCTGATTCCCCAGCATGTCCCCTAATGCAGGGACAGGGGCTAGATTCCAAATTCCAGATCCTAGGCCTCAGGCCTGAGCACCCAGCCTCATCCGGGACCCCAGCCCAGAGCCCCAGGCCCAGCCTCCAACCTGGCTCCAGCTTCAGGGACTCTGGACTCAGGGAATCTTGGCCTAGGAGTGGGAGCCAGAAGCAGGGGAGGGAGGGAGAGAGGCCTTGTCCTGGGTGCGGGCCGGGGGCTGCCTGCCCGTCTAGTCAGCCGCAGCTGCAGCTCAGCCCGGCCGGCTGAGTCATGGGCCCCTGTCTCTAGGCCAGGACCAAAGCGGGAAGAGCAGACAGACTGGACATCTCAGCCCTGGCAGGAAGGGGGGGCTCCTAGGGGCTGGGGGTCTGACAGCACTTGGTTGCTGCCACCTGTACCCCGGTACTTCTGCCTTCCTCACTCCTGCACATAGACCTGCAGAGCTCCAGGGGAACCCTGCGTCTAAAGTACATGCACACATGATCCCATGCACATGTGTGTGCACACATGCACACACAGGCCCCTGGTTTTCTATTAGTCAAACTCTGGGCAATCTGGGCCTCAGGTCTGTGATTCCCTCACCTCAACTCACCAGCTTTTAAAGATCACCTACTAGGTACAGCAAGGGTAGGAGCCGGGTCTCCAGGAGCCATGGCCCAGTCAGACTGTCACGGTCAGAGACAGAAAAGAAGTCAGCACAATACCACTGAGCAGCCCAGAGTAAAGTGGAGCAGAGTTTGTCCATGTGTGGGTGGGTGTCTTTGATGACAGGGTACAGAGAGCCTAGGAAAAGAGACATTAAGTAAATATCCAAATAGGGGGACAGCTTTCATCACAGAAGCTACAGGTGCAAGGGACCTGTGGCAGGACTGACCAGGAGCCCTTGGGAAGCACAGGAGGCCCAGGGGGACTGGGGAAGAGACGGCAGGGGAGCTGGTCGGCATGGGTGGGAAACAGTGAGAGAGTGTCCAATTAGAAGGTGGTTAGCCATCTTAGGGGCTCAAGAACATGTTGGAAGAGGGATCACAGGAAGCATAGAGGCTGACAGTGGGGAAAGGGGACAGAGTTCCCCAAGGAAGGGCCACTATGGAGTGACCATGAGGGACTGGGGTGGAGGTCAGGTTCTCAGCAGTGGCCAGAGGGTTAAAAAGTTTGGAAACTGCTCAGTATTATGAAAGGAATCCTGAGGGCAAGAGCCAAGGGCAAAGACTGTCAAAAACAAGGGGGCCTGGGCTGGGCAGATGGAGACACGCAGGCATCATTCAAAGACCTCAGATTGAAAGTGGTGTGCTTCAAAGGGACAGAAGAATATTCTGGAAGGGTGGAGGGGGTGAAGACCTTGCTTTACCTACAGAGCTAAGGTTGGGGACACATACCATGGGGAGGCTGAGCCCCTCCAGCCAGAAAGCCAGGCAGTGGGCAGGGGAGCAGGCTGTGATATGGCCAGCAGGTGGGGGACCCCAGAGCCTGGCCTCATCTGCCGTTTTGCAGAGCAAGGGTCCTCTCACCGGCGTTCCCCAAAGACAAGTGTTGCCAGCAGAGCCTTCAGTCTTGCCAGTCACCCTCTGGGGCTCAGATCACAATGTCTGCAGGTCCCCAAGGGAAGCTCCTCACCCCAAGGAGCAGGCACCACGGACATGTTGCAACCGGCAGCCTCAGACCTGGGCTGGGTGAAAACAAGAAGAGGCTGCCGGGTATCATATTACCATTGTGGCACGGCCTGCAGAGACGGTATCACATGGGCTCACCCTGGTGCAAATAGCCAGGAGGATAAACACCCTATCGCTAGGACATCACCTGGGTGAGGGCCAGAGGACACCGGGCAAGCCTGCCTGTGATGTTGCTTTGAAATGTCTTTATTTTTAGCGAGGTAGAGAGCTTATCTTACAGAATCTCAGGCTAATCTTAAAGCAAATGCTTGGTAGTAAACAGAAGGGCTTGCAGGGGACAAGGTTCCAGCTGAGCAGAGTGTCCTGCTCTGTGCAGGGCACAGGTGGACAGGGCGAGGGTGAGCATGTGGCCAGGAGTGCCCCGGAAGGCTGTCTCAAGTGTCCATAACAAGGACAACCCAGACTAGAAATGGTCACGTGGTGACCTGAGAGGCGTGAAGAGGAGACACCAGGCCGTGGTTCAGCCCACATTGCAGGGCAGGGAAGTAGGCAGAGGCAGATTTGAGGTAGCCAGGGATGGGGGGACACCCCAAGGTTTTATCCTCCCCACTGATGCTGTCCAGGAGAAATGATCTCTGTCACCAGGAACCCCACCATACGCACCCGATATGACCGGGCCTGAGCCCCAGGATTACCCTGTGTTATCTGTCCCTCTGCTGGGGGAGGTGACAGAGGCCCATAGTCACGCAGCAGGTGAGGCGACCTTTAACAGTTGACCTGAACCTGCCATCAGGGAAGGGATGTTTATGTAGCTATGGGGCAGGTGAAAGTACCCAGGAGAAGAAGCATGGGGAGGGGGTGGGTGACCTCAGGCTGGGAGGGAGAGGTTTGCCAAGGGATCCCGATGAGGTGTCTGTATGAGCTAGGAATTCAGGGAGAGGCCTGGGCTAGAGGTAAAAATTGGGGGGAATAGCCATATTTTTGTGAGGTTTGAGAATGTTCTAGAAAGAGGAAATGCGAAAGAAGGTCTGGGAGGGGCCAAGGCACAGTGGGCCCATGAGAGCAAACTGGCAGCAGCTCGTAGAGAAACCTGCCGCAGAGAGACCAGGTCACAGTCAGTGTGGCCCTGGAGAGAGTCGGGTCTGTCCAGGACGTATGCTGTGCCCAGGAGGCCCAGCGGGGGAGTGGCCCTGAGTAGCAAGGCTGGCATTAGGGGAGTGGAAATGGGACAAGTGTGACAGCCCTTCCCAGGGGCTCAGCCTCGAGGGGAGGACATAAATGTCAGTTAGTAAACGAGCAGCTGGACAGTTGAGGGACAGAAGGTCATGTTAGCCTGGGCAGTGGACCGAAGTAGCAGAGGGATACTAGGAACTGAGGACACAGCCTGCTCTTGCAGAGCTGGGGCAGGGTCTGCTGTGGTTTTCCAGGGACACAAAGCAGGCTGGTGTGAGGACAGATGTGCAGTTTGCCGGACCATGAGGGGAATAACCGGGGAACTGAGAGACAAGGCACACAGGAGTGCAGCTGAGGACCCAGGTACTGGGGGAAAGGGATGCCGGCCTGGCTAGAAGCAGCTATAGAACAGACACCCAGAGCCCCAGATGACTACCTGTCACCTAACTGGGTCAAGGGTCACCACCTGCCTGGCTGGGCTGAGGCCATGGAGCTCGCTGGTTCCCAGGAAGTGTTCTGCGGAGCACCCCCATCCCACGCCACTTCCAGGACTCCATCAGCCGGCAGAGGAGAACCAAATGTAGGCGGCGCCTGTGGCCGTGGCCAGCACAAACAGAGCTTCCCAGCTTCCTGATCCTTTTTCCAGCCTGCCCCACATTCCCGCTTACCTGGCTGAGCAGTGGCAGACTGGACCAGCCCATTGGAACTGCTGGAGGTGGGCAGGGGAGGCACTTGCCCCAGGCCCCAGATAGAGGTCAAGCTGCCTCTATAGACAGGATCCTCTAAGGCCCAGCTAGGGGCTGGCCGGTCCCTCAGGGAGGATCAAGCCCCCACTCCAAGCCTTTGTCTCCCCTGACCCCTACTTACCTGTTGGGTGGTGGCAGTCAGCTCCCTGGCCTGTGTGCTGCTAAACCCCACACTCTTTGGTGCCGCCAGAAGCCATGCATCGCACAGATGCCCTGAGCCTGCCACAGACCCCTCCATAACCTCTGTCACTGAGCCTTTCCTTCCTGAAGCTGTGCACCCAGGGCCTCCTCAGGAGGCTCAGAGAGGCTGTGGGTATGGGTGGCTGTGGGCATATGTCAGCCCACACAGGACTCTGGCAAGGAAGGAAGCCATCCAGAGGCCAGCAATGCGGTACCACATGGCACACAGACCCCCACGGGCTGAGGGCAAGGAAGGCCATAGCTGTGGTAGCACCTGGGAAGCTGTGGGATAGCTGGGGGAGGGGCGGGGAGGCGCCAGACTGGGGAGGTGACAGGGTTAGATCACATAGACACCCCAACCCTCACCACAGTGAAGATTTCATTTTGGTTTAGAGTGCACAGGAGGATCTTCTGTGAGCTCTGAGAAGAGGTACAAGACTCAGGGGGGCAAAGTCTATCACCTGTGGCAGGTGCTGGTCCCAGCTGGGAATGCCACTTCCCCCACTGGGCCTTGTGACAGGACCACACCGTGTCCCCCATCCAAAGTCACCATAAGCGAAGCCCTTTAATGTGGGCCCTGGAGTAAGTGAAGATGTATGCCGGCCTTGGGATACAAAAAACATAGCCCTACTCAGTAGAGTTATCAACGGGGTCACCACTGAAGATCAGGCTGTAGTTCACCCCCACATGAATCAAAACTTTAAGAGTAAAATACAAATCTAAAAATTCCTAGAAGAAGGCTTTGGAATGAGCAAAGCAATCCCAAACATGCACAGAATCAGAAGCCATCAAGGAAAAGATGCTTAGCTCCGACCACATGAGGACATAAAAATATAAATAGAATTTGTATATGTCAAAGCAAAAAACATGAATTGCTATAAACCCTCTCACAAGGCAAATCAGAAAGTATTAGGAAAATACCTTTGTGATGCACATATCAAAGGACAAGCCTTCACATACAAATCCATGAGCATAAACCAGGCGTGGTGGTTCACACCTATAATCTCAGCATTTAGGAGGCTGAGGCAGGAGGATCGTTTTGAGTTCAAGACCAGCCTGGGCTACAAAGTGAGCTGAAGGCCAGCCTGAACCACATGGTGAGAACCTGCCTCAGAAAGACAAAAATTAAAAACAAAAGATCAATGAGCATGAGATGATCTGGCAGAAGGACACTAGTCCCCTGTTCTCTGACACTCTGCCCACCAACACCCCCTGAACAGGAGTCTTAGGGAACTTCTGCCTCCTCGTTCCAGCCTTAGGCTGCAGAAGAAAGACTATGGCCCCCTGTGATCAGCAGATAATCTCAGCACTCCCTCTATCCCCGTGGGCCCATCGAGCACTTACCCTGTGCCCCTATGCCTAACTCTGGGAGACGGTCAGGGATTGAGCATGGAGAACGAAGCACAGGGTCCGACCTCAGGAGCCTCAGATCTGTGGTGGGGACAGTAAGCAAGCAGACCCATAAACTAGAATGTTTTGGGGAGAGGTAAGGGCCACAGAACACACAGAAGGACGGGAGAAGGAGGGACTTTGGCTAGAGAGGTGAGCAGGTCACCCTGATGTTGAGGGTGACAATCACCCATAGTTGACAGGCTTGAGGGATCTGAGTCTTCTTCAAGGACTGTGAGGTGACGTTCTCCTAGGAGATGGGGTCCTGGGACCTGAGTTGGATGTCCAAGCAAAGGGGATTAGGGCCCTGCTGTGATGAGGACCCTGAGTCATTCCTCGGAGCCCAGTAACATGGTGCTGCTGGGGGTCCTTGGGGACCCTTCGAGGGCAGGAGCCTATGCCTGGAGAGGCAGTCAGCAAGGGCCAGCCAGGCTGTAGCAGACCAGGAAGGGTCTTAGGAGCAGCACAGGCCAGGCCTCAGCCACGTGGCAGCACTGTTTAAGGACCCCACCATGGATGTGCCCAACAGTGGTGGTGACTCAGGTCACCTGCCACAGTGTGGCCCCACCTGGCCACCCAACAGGAGCAGCTAGGATAGGTCTTCAGTCTGCAGTCCCTACCCTGACATGTGGTCTCAGAGATAGTGATGTCTCTGTTCCTACTTGGAGGGGACACCTGGCCCCCAGCACTCACAGGCCAAGCTGCCACATCCTAGCAGCAACACTAACTGGGGGAGGGTAGAGTGCTCACCTCTGTGGTGCACGCAAAAGCCCTGGGGCCTGGAGGTCCAGGCAGAAGGGTCCTCTGGGAGCCTGAAGAATGAATTGGTGGAACACAAAGGGAGTTGTGCCAAATCACACCTGGGGTGATTGTGCACGTACATGCATCCTAGCAAAGCCACAATGCACATGTGTATATGCATGTGTGCTGACTTACCTTGCACGTGCCCTGTGTGCACAGCAAAGCTTTACCCATGGGCCACACTGTACACATGCACCATCACCCACACACTCTTTTATTGCTGACAGCCACGGTCATTGGGAGGGTCAGTGTCTGGGTAGTGGGTACCACAGACTGTTCCCAGGATGACTTACTGACTTACTCCACCCTCGCACATCACCTGGAGGAGGTCCTGCCATCATCCCTCTCACAGGAGGGAATCTGAGACCCTGAAGGGCAGGAGGGCTTCCCCAAGGTCACCAGCTAAAAGTGGCAGAGGCAGGACCTGAGGGGAGGTGCGTGTGTCCTCCACAGCCCACACGTGCACACCCACCCTGTAACATATCATCAGCCAGTGCTCGTGCACACCATGGCCACCTCTGGCCCTGGCGTGCACACAGGCAGCCCAGGCTCAGCAGCACTGGCAGTGAAGTGCTAGACACACACCGCTGGTTCCTTTCCAAGAGCCAAAGCTCTAAAATACAGTCATAAACACAATTACAACATCTCCCGCCATAAACCGCAGCCTCGAGAGATGCCGTGAGCCGCCTGTGCTCGAACCCACTCTGGAGGTGGCCAGCCCTGAGCCCTGAGCAGGGCTGATTTATGGGCATTATTCCCCTTCTCACTATGAGGGGTGGACACCTCCCAGCCCTGAAGAGTCAGGACCCAGCCAGCTGTGGACAGGGCCAGCAGGCTGAACCAGAGAGGACCCCCTGTTTATCCCACGTAGCTGGGGGCCAATGGCTCCTCTCCCCATGCCAGAGACTCCCCTGGGGGTCTGCAGGCCATGTGATGAGTGATGCAGCACAGTCTTATTCATTTAAGCAGAGCCATGTCCTTCCTGCTGGTGCCGAGACCTTTCCCCCACTCCATGCCCCAGAAGAGGCAGGACCCTAGCGGGGCAGAGCCAAATTCTAGCGGGAGTTGCAGGTGATGCCAGCAATCCTGGAGAAAGAAGAGATTGGGTAGGGCCATGCTGAGGCGGGGAGGCAGCCTCCAATCAGGAGACACTGGTGAGGGTGGGACAGCAGGGATAAAGGCCCTGAGGCAGGTATATGCCACCATGTTTGAGGAACAGCAGAAGCCTGGAGTAAGCAAGAGAAAATGGCATATGGAAAATGAGGGTCGGTCCCATTGGAGTGGGGAACACTAGAAGGACTCAGGTGTCTCCCAGGCCATAGGACAGTGATATGATCTGTTTGTGTTTTGAGTCTCGCTGTGTGATAGCACACTGGGGTGGGGAGACCAGCCAATAGACAAAAGTCCCAGCAAGAAATGTTGGCACTGATGGGGCTGAGGTTATGCCCATGGAGTCAAGGCCTCAGCTCCAGCCTCAGCTGTAGCCCCTGCCAGACAGTCTCAGGGGACCACAGGGGCCACGGATAACAGCAGCCAGGGTGGGAGGCAAGCAATGGGACCCCCTCCTACAGCCCCTGTGTCCCATGCATCTCTGGTGTCTGTGACAGGAGTACGGCTGCCACCGCACAGGAATACGGAGATGAGATGCGTGAGCCTTGGGGAAAGTGGGTGCTTACTGAAGGCCCAGAATTTCCCCCTCACCAACCTTTAATTTCTGCCTGACCCCTCCCTGTCCCCTGGTGGCCCTGGACAGGCTTTCTTCTGTCACCAAGCCTCGTTGACTTCTGTGCAAAATGGAAGCCCACCTTGGCTGGACAGTACTGGGGAAGTGTTTGCTCACCTGGCTTTGGAGCACTGGGGGAGAGTTGGGGTGTACAGGAAGAATGAGGGTGCAGGTAGGCTCCAGACATGGGCTGGGTCTTAGTGAGCCCCGGTCATCGTTCCACTGGCCTCATTTCTTAGTCTGTAAGGTAAGGGAGCAGGATGGGGCACCGGCTGTGGTCTTCAGATAGACTGAGTCACCCAGCCAGAGCAGAGTGTTCTTGCTCCCTGTCCCTGCCTGCACCCCCTGAACCCCTTCCCTACGCCTTGCAGGCCACGTGGATCCCAGAGCTGGTCTCAGGCTGCTCTGTTCCCTGGGTTATCCATCTTGAGGGTGGCTGTATAACTGTTCCTTCCAGAGGACAGACAGGAAGAGGGCCAGCAGTGGCCTCTGTCTCTGCCCTCTGGCCTGTCCCTAGGAGAGACCCCCTCTGCCTTTGGACCAGGACCCCAGGAGAACCACAGTTGCTATTCCCAGAGGTGAATCACAGGCCTCCCCCACCTCGAGGCCAGGCACTGGTGTTCCGAGCCTCGCCTGTCCACCTCTGGCTATTCTGGCCGAGGTATCCACAAGGCCAGGGCCTTCAGGGGTCCCAGGCAGGGATCAAAGCTAGGCAGGTTCTGAAAAAAAAAAAATCCTCTTGAAAGACTCTTTTTCAAGATTTTCTTTTGAAAACAAATTCATAACCACATCAAACGGGAGCCCTGTTGCCTGGGGTTTGATCCTCGGCCGCCTGGGGCCCTCCAATGAGCTGTTATTCTAATTGCTTTCTTCTCCTCCAAGGCCCACATAAGTTGTCGTATGATTATTAATTTGGTGCGTTGAGGCAGGGCATAGAAGAGCTTTTGTTTGCCCTGCCCTTTTAATCACTATCAAATTGCAAGGAGAGGCGAGATTCGAGATCCCCAAGACCAATCTGTCCCAGCGGCTCTTGGGGAATGCCAGCAGGGCCCACAGCAGGCCCGCTATCCCCTCAGCATGCTGGCGCCTCCCTGGGCACCTGCCCATTCAGACTTGGCTCCCTGTGGCTCCCTGGGCAGCTAGTCAAGGTGCTCATCCGGCCCCTACAGTAACCAATCAGAGCCCACAAAGCAAAGAAGCAGCAGGGAGGGGGCGGGGAAGACAACTTCAGTCTCAGTGTCAAATCCAATTCAGCCTCCTAGACCAGCCTGACCATAGCTCAGCGCCACCCCACAGGGCAGCCTGGCCAGCCAAAGTGTACTGGGCAAAAGGCAGTCAGAGCCAGCAGTGAACAACAGGGACCTGGGAGAGGGGGCTTGGCCTTTGACAAAGTCTAGCAGAGGACCCGTTCAGGTGGGTGACCAGCCTGGAGGACACACAGGGCTAGGCCTGCCCACTGTTCCCAGACTCACCACACCTGGCAACTGACCAGGCTAGCGAAGAGGAAGAGCCCTGCCCATTGAGCCGGGGTAAGGGCTGGAGCTGGGCAGCAGGCAGGAGGACCAGGGGAGACTCATAGGTGACCAGAAGGGCCTACGGGAATGTGGAGCCCCAACAGGACTCTAAGGTGACCCGATAGACCCAGGAGGATCCTTCAGCATCTGGGGAACTGGAAGGACCCTGAAGATGACTGAGAGGACCCAGGAGCCCCTCAGGCACTGGGAATCTTCCCAGGGGTTGTAGTTGGAGAATAGCATGAGGCCCAGACTTGGGAATAGCTGGGGATCCTCACCCACATCCTACCTCCAGCAGCCCGGCTAATCGGGACATCCCTGGAGCTAGAGACTCTGATGAACCCCTCCACAGGCTGAAGCCCTGGGGGCCATGATGACCTGGGAACCAGCCCAGGCAGATCAGCTTCAGGAATACCCTGTGGTGGTGCTCAAAGACTTGCTGGACCTGCAGCAGCTGGGTTCTTGCCCCTGCTTGCAGAAAGCTGAACAGGGCTCTACAAGGTGTTAGGCAGCCTTCAGGGAGGACTGTCACCCCACGATGCCTCACGACAACCCCTTCCCTAGCCACACTCAGCAGCCCCACACCCTGCCTGTACCTGGTTACACTCCCACCCCGCTTTCCCAAGCGTGCCCTGTAAAGGCTTCCCCGCCCATTAGTACATGGCCTTACGCTTTAGCACATTGGGCTTCAACAGATGTTCAAGGGCCGTAAAGTGAAAATTTATGAAACCACACCATTTTCTTTTGTGACGTATTTGATGCTTTAACTGATGCCAAGCCAATCGACACCCCAATTGGGGCCTGCACAGTTAGGCAACATTAAACCAGGTTGAGATCCATCTCGCTCTAGGAAGAAGTCCCAGCCCTGGCAGGGGAACCCAGCTTTCACCCCAAGAGGCCAGCCCAGCTTTGATCTGCTATACACGAAGGTGCCTTGGCCTCATGCAGACCCCGAAGTCTGGATGCTGCCCCATGGCCCTTCCAGGCTGCAGGCAGGCAGTGGGAGCAGGAGGCTGGTCCAGCTGCTGTGCAAGGTCTGTGTGTAGGTGGCCAGAGGGGCAAGTCCCCTGCCCCACAGCCCACCCCCACTGCTGAGCATCACCCACCCTCTGTTCCATCTGCTGCTCCTGGGATATTGGCTGAGCCACACCCCTGCCCTGACATGACTGTCCCCCTTCTTGATAGCATTGTGGCCCTGGCATGGGGCCCTGGGCTGGTGAGGGTCCCCTTAGTGACTCTGACCAAGACCTCTCTTCTCCTGGGCCCAATATCTATGTCTGTGGGTGTCAGCTGCATGTGGTTCTCTGCAGCTTTGTGGAGAACAAGACTGGTAGCCATCAGCTGGGTCCCTGCGGCTGAGGGATGGCCTAGCCCCAATCCAGTTAGATCACAGCAGCCTGGCACTCCTTTCCACTAGAGGCTGTGTGCCCACACCAAATTTGTCTGGGGAGAATAAAGGGTGAGCTGGACATGGTGGCATACACCTATAAATTCCAGCCTGGGAGGCTGAGGCAGGAGGATCACCTCCAGTTCAAGGCCAGCCTGGACTGCATACTGAGTTCTAGGCCAGCCTGAACTACATCAGGAGAACTTGTCTGAAAAAAAGACAAAAGGAAGGAAGGAAAAGAAAGAGAAAAAAGAGAAGAAATGAGGTCCCCACATTGCTGCTCAATGTTGGGGGGCTACCTGTCCCCCATCCAGAAGGGCACAGCCCCACCTTACAGGCAGAAGGTGCCCACCTAGCCTTTCTGGGTTCCCACCATAGGAAATTCTCTTCTCAGCTTCTCCATTCAGCCTGGGCTCCTGCCTCTCTATTCAGTGTCTGTGATAGGAGAGGTGCTGTGACCACAGCACCAAGCCTCCAAGGCTGTGCCTGGGTCCGGTCTACCCTGGGTAACTGCTCCCCTCCAGCTGAGACAAGGTTGGTGTGTGCATCACCCACCAGTCTCTCCCTTGGGCTGCGCACCCCCACAGGTTGGCAACTCAGCTGAGCCCAGCCAGCTCAGCTGCAGAGACCCCAACTGAGGCCTAGCACAGGCCTACCTAGAGCAAGCCGGGGCACAGACCTGGTGCATGACGTGTGTGTCCAGATGGACAGGTGCCACAGCCAGTACTGACCTGCCACATACGCTCAGGGCTAGAGACACTCAGTCCCTAGGGCTCTATCATCACCATAGTATTTACAATGGAGTCACAGTTGTCCCTGAAGCAACTCCTCATGGTCTGAGTGACCTACAGGCCTGTCTTGGCGCGTCATCTCCCTGCTCTCACCCTCCCCCCATCTCTGGCCTTTCCTTTGCTCCAGGTACCTGTAGTGGGCGAGGAAAAAGGTCTGTTTATAAACATAGCCTGAGAAAGCTACTTCCATGGCCACAGCTAGCTGAATGATGGCCCTATGGTCAGTGGCTGAGAGCCTTGCTGACCTATGTACCTTGCCTTAGCCCTCATTCATGCGAGGACCCCAGCCCCATTGCTCATGGCAGGCCAGGCACCTCCTTCTGGCCCAGCCTTCTTCCACCTTGTGATAACACTGTCTGACCCCTTCCAGTCCCAAGATTGCACCTTCCTTCCCAGGATCTCCCTGGTCTCCTGGTCCCCAGTTCACACAAGGGCCTCTCTGATCCATTGCCTCCATGGGTCACCTACTCTGTGACAGGTTTGTCCCAGGTCCTGCCCTACCTCTATCTCCCCTCTCTGCCTCTACTTCACCCTGGCCACCCCAGCACTTGGCAAGGAACAGACCCTTGACAGGAACATAGTAGACCTGACTCATAGGGTCTGGGAAGAAGCTGGTGTCTGTGAGTCAAGCAAGGAAGCTTGGAAGAGATGACAGACAGGGAGTCCTCATGGCCAAGCCCTAGGGAGGGAGCAGAGGAGAGGTCCTGGCCTGCAGATGTAGCAGGTCACCCCCACTGGTCCACCCAGCAGTGCCTCTGTCCCATGACCTTCCCAGGTACTTTCTGAAAAATTGTGCCTGTGCCACCCTCACCCCCAGTCAGCTGCACAGAGCAGTACCCCACTTCTAGGCCTCACCAGCCAGCACTGAAATAATCTACTCAAGGCTGTGTTCCTGATCTCAACTCTGCTTGTGTTCCCACAGGTGACACAACTGGACCAGAGGTTGGTGGTCATCACAGACATGCTCCACCAGCTGCTCTCCTTGCACCAAGGTGGCCCCCACAGTGGGGGTGGACCCCAAACAGTCCAGCCCTGTAGTGAAGATGGCTCCATCCACCCCGAACTCTTCCTGCCCAGCAACTCCCTGCCCACCTACGAACAGCTAACTGTGCCCCGAAGGGGCCCGGATGAGGCATCCTGAGGGACTGGGGCTGGGGCAGGCCCAGAAGAGGAGGCCCAGGGAGCCCCAGTCAGCTCAGGGCCACCTCCTGGAAGACCCTGAGAGAACAGCCTGGCAGCCCAAGCCTGGATACTGTGACCACACCACCCAGTAGAGCCTGAACTTGGGGGCCCACCATAATTGCCTCCTTCCACCAGTGGGTACTAGAACTTGGCTGAGTCTGGGATCCTTCTCAGGTCTGAGCTGGCACCCTCATCACTGTGACATCATTCACAGGGTAATTGGGACCCAGTGATAAGGTGCATCCAAGGTACCCAGCCAGCCCAAGTGTGGCCAGAACACAGCATAGTCTGAGGGAGGCCATCATAGTTGGGCCAAGGGGCTCCCTGGGGGGAGACACAGGAAAGACCAAAACAGGGCCCTGGTTCCAAGGACCCAGAAGGGAGCAGGCAAGGCAGGGCAGGCCCAGCCCGTGGCAAAGGCCTGAGAGCCTGCTCAGTGGGTTGGGGCCTGGCTCCCTCCCTCTCTAGAGACGCTGAGCTCTTGGTCAGAGCACCGGGGCGCCCAGACGTCACAGCTTCCCCAGGACACACGGCTGATGGACAGCATCCCTCCTCCTCCACCCTAGGCAGGCAGCTTCTCCTGCCCACTGGGAGCAGGGGCCTCCCAGCCTGCTCTGCGTGTGGTCCCTCTTTCAGCTCCTGGCTCCTTCCGAGCAGGTGGGCAGACAGACAGGAGCTGTCACATCCCCTTGGCCAACTGCTGAGCCAGGGAAGTGTTTAAAGGGTGTCACAGTTTCTACACAGAATGGGTTCCTTCTGGGCATTACATCTCATAGAAATCAGAATGATCCGTGGTGATTTGGAATCTTGTTCGAATGATTTCACAGTGTGATTTTGGTTATTAATCGCACAGCCTTTCCCTAATAAACATGGAGCTCCACAAGATGATCTCTGCACTGGCCTCTTCCTTGATTTGGAGGGATCAGTGCACTCTGTGGGACCACCTGGGGTCCCTCCCGGCACCACCTAGGGACACAGCTGTGCTTCATCCTCCATGATCTTCCTCGTGGACAGGACCCCTGTGATTCCTGGAGACAGGTGTGCTGGCAGCCACTGAACAGTGCTCCCTGTCCAGGCCCCAAGGGGACCCTAGGCTCAGAGAGCACCAAGGAACTGAGGCCTGCCAAAAAGCCTCCTGCCCCGCTCTGTGTCCTTCCTGATCTGGGCTCTAGTGGCCTCAGTTTCTGCCTCAGGTGGATAGTGGCCGTGGCATGGTCATTGCCTGTCTTCTAGCAAACCCTGAGTCCCAAACAGGTGAACCTGCTCCAGGGCCTGGCCTAACAGTCAGTCCTGTGCCCTTGGGCAGTCACCCGCAGAGATGTAACTTGGCCTCTCCATCTGCCCCTCCCAGGGCCCAGAAAGTCCACCCTTCATGACTCCAAGGATTGGACTCCTAAAGTAGTGGGCTACAAAGATAGACATGGCTCCTGGGGCCCCCACATGCTCACACCTACTCCCTCTAGGCCTCCACTAACCTGTTCCTTCAGCCACTCTGGGCTAGGGACTTGCCAGCTGGATGCCACCAGCCTTTCAGCACTGGGCCTGTGGCTCTCTTTTAGTCCAGCCCATCGTCCACTCCCACCTACAAAAAGAAGCAGTGTCATTCATCCGAGGCCAGGGCCAATATGAGAGCCGGACCTACTTGCCTCAGAGTGCATCCCCCTCCTGCCCTCCCTGCAGAGCCCACCGGAATCCCCAGGCCCTCAGAATTGGAGGTGTCTGACATCTCGTGGAGGGAGTCCCTGAGTCTGTGGGGGCAGCAGTGGCCCGGAGTGGGACAAGGAATCCAATTGCAGGTTTTAGGACAGGCCTGTGTTGGAAAAGGCCTCAAGGCCCCCTTCCTGCTGAGCCTCCCGGGGCCTCTTCCTCTCAGGGCCTCCCCACTGCGAGGTCTTGGCGTGTGGCCTGACTGGCACTGACCAGTGGGGAGGAAGGCAGCTCAGACCTCAAGCACCCTGGGTTGGGGGGAACAATTGCTGGAAAGCAGGCACTGTTGTCCCTTGTTGGGTAAATATTTGTGGAAGCCCCACGCCTTGCCTCCGGGCTGGAAGGCAGGCCCTCCTGATGGCTGGCCGGCCGGCAGCAGCCCATGGGAGCTCGGGTGGGCTTGCCCATCTGGGCGGGGCGAAGCTCCTGCACCTACCCGGCTTTGTTGCCCCATTATGGGCTGCACACAAAATGCCCAAGTGCCTCCCTCCTAGAGGAGCTATAGCAGCCCTCTCGGGTGTGAAATGCAATTTACCTGAAATAAAGCCCAATTATGGAATTAGCTAATTAAAGCCGCAGTGGAGGCTGGGCCTGCAAGCCGAGAGCTCCGTGCCCACCCGGTGCCCGCAGTCTGAGGGAACAGATGGCGCCCCGGCCTGCCGTGCTGGCCGCATTCCTTCACTCTGTCCCCCGATAAGTGACCTAGACAGCACACGACCATCTGGTGTGTGACACGTCCTGCGGGCCCCGGACAATGGCCCAGCAGACCTCTCCATGAGAGGGCCGTCGCCTGGGCAACCGTGGCATGTGCAGCCCCGGCCCATTCAGGCGCCCTCCCTCAGCCCCTTTCTTGGGCCCTTTATGGGCCTCGCCTCCCTGCCTGGCGGCCGGGCTGACAATATCCATGAGTATTTGTCCACAGAGCCAGGCCTTTGTCTCCAAATTGGGCTCCCTTATTGAGGTCCCCAATGTCCACTGGGTGCCAGGAGCATCTGCTGGGGGGGCCGAGGGAGGGACTCCTGCATCTTCAGGCACCCACCTCCTCTGTCCACAGTTCCCTCTTCAGTGGCTTCCCTGAGTGGCTCCACATAGGTCCCCCGGAAAGCCAGTCTCAAGGGCTGGCACAAGCCTAACCTGAGGGTCCCATCTTCTGGTTAGGACCCCGACAGGATGGACTGCAGCCCCTCTACCTGCCACCCCTCCCCTGCCTGTGAAAAGGTGAAGAGTGAGCATGCCTCACAAAGTAGCATGGAGCCCAGCACGGAGGTACACACCTGTAATCCCAACTGCTTGGGAGGCTGAGGCAGGAGAGTCACAAATTCAAGACCAGCCTGGGCTACCAAGACTCTATCTCAAAATTTAAAAAATAGATAAAAAGAACCAAAGACATGACTCAGTGGGAAAGCACTTCCTAGCATGGGTTCAAACCCCTAACACCACCAAAAAATTAATTAATTTAAATAAATAAATAAATAAATATAAAATAGAGTTTGGGAAGCATGTTGGTGGTAATAAGAGGCCTAAACTTGGCTTAGACCAGTTATACAGTAGGTGCTTAAAGGCAGCAAACCACAGGGGCTTTACTTCCTTACTATACCACACCTGGCCTGCTGAGCCAAGACTGTCCAGCCTCATCCTCTGAGCCCCAGCCCCCTGGAGCAAAGCCAGCCGCTCAAAGCCAGCCTGTCTGCTCCTTATACCCTCCTGAGCTGGCTCTGGCTCCCTACTGCCCAGCTGGTCTGTGAGGTCCCGAAGCTGCAGCCCTGCCCACTGGCCCAGGTATTTTACTGGGAGCTCAGCATCTATAGCTGAACCAACCCAACCCCAGCTTCCTCCAGCACCTCCCCATCAGGTCCTCCCTGGGAATGGTGGGAAACTGGAGCCAGGAGCCCCTGATGCAGCCTGGTCCCACTGGGTCACTTGGCTGGTGCCTGTTAGATTCCAGAATAAAACGAGGGTTTTGAAAGAGCCTATAGGGCACTCCCTAGGCTACAGACACCAGGGTACTGCCAGGCAATGCCATCTGATGGATACCCAGGAAAGGGATCCCAGGCCCTGAAGCAGGGGATCAGACCAGGCCTTTGGACCAGGGGCAGCTGCACAGTGGGGCAGCGGTGTGAGGTGAAGGGGCATGGCTCTGCTGGGTCACCTGCAGGAAAGAGACCTCCCTTCCTAACATGCAGCAGGTCCTAGATTCTGCAGACCCTTCCTGGCTAAGGGAAAAGCCACCTTCAATGCTGCTGACCTGTCCAGTATTGTGCTCCAGGCCCTTCCCAGAAGGGCGCCTCCTCTTCACACTCAGCTCCCCACGGCATAGTCTCCTGCTCTGGCCTTGAGGCCCAGAGTGGGTGTTGAGGTGGGAAGGCAGGTGTGGGCTCCCCTCTCCTCATTCTGTCCCTTGGCTGTTTAGGGTCCGCACCTGTGTCAGTGGGGCCTGCTGGAACAGTCTGAACATCCAGAGCGGAACACACAGTTTCTGTTCGCAGGGAGCTCCAAGCACAGGGGCTGGGGCTGCAGCCCTCTGAGCAGCAGCCGCTTCTGCCCAGGCATCTCTAAGGTAGCTGTGCACTGCAGGGACCCAAGAGCCAGCGACCTCCAGACTCCCTGGCCATCCACTCACCCACTCCATTCCCACCTCCCAAGCTGGATGGAAAGTTGGATGGGGCACTTGGCATTAACCAGAGACACTCACCTAATGAAGTTCTTCCCTAAAGACAGAGTGCTGGCTGCTGCTCCTTGTCCCAAGGCCCCTGGGACCTGAGCACTGGCTTCTTCTACCCAGACCCCAGGTACTGGCTGAGTGGCAGGAGGTGGGGCTCACTCTGGGCACCAGATCCTTCTCTCAGCAGGTCCTTCTGTGACCTCTGGTGATTCTGCCACGTGTCCCTCCTCTTGGCACCCCTGTGAGGCACCCAGGTACCAGGGCTACAAGACCTTCCTCATTCCCCTCCTGTGGCCCCCAGGGTCCAGGGCACTTGAGACCCAGGTGAGGAGGTCGAGAGCCGAGCCCATTCCATTATCTTCTTCAGCTCCTACCCAAGCCTTCACCCAGCACCCCGCCAAACCCTCACCCCCAGAGAAGATAAGCCTGCCCTAACTCCCAGAGCCCACCCAGTCCCGTCACCTGCCTCCAGGGCTAGCTTCATGCAAATCCAGGTGATGACCTCTGTGCTCAAGAGAATGTAAGCCTGGCCTGGGGGCCACCCAGGACGATCTTGGCAGGCAGAGTCCACCTTGAAGCCCTTTCTGTCCCCTGGATGTAGACCAGGAATGCAGAGGCTGTGGCTGTCAAGGCCCAGTGGGAGCCGCAGTCACAAACAACCCTGGAGACCCTCTCCCTCCACACCTGCCCCATGAGTGCATGGTCTGTCTGAGGCAGTGGTGGAGCAGAGAGCACCCTGCTGGGAACCAGTCCTGCCTCAGTCTCTGCATCCCACCGGGCCTGTGGCCAGGGAGCCAGTGGCAGCAGCAAAGCAATGATGAGCAGTCCTGGGGTGCTTAGGGGGTCAGTAGGCTGTGCTGAGGGGAGACAGGTACCTAGAGCAGAAAGATCAGGGCGATGGCTCCTCCCTACCTGATGCAGATGAGGAAACTGAGGCCCAGGGCAAAACCAGGCCAGCGCAGTGTCTGTGTGCAGCAGCTGTGCATTGAAAGCCTCAGAGAAGAAGGGACTTCCAGGGACAGAGGAATCAGCTGCTGGGCCAGGAAGCCAGAGGGCAGGGAGGGAGGGAAGGCCATGCTGAAAGGGATCTGGCCCTCTGGGACCTCAGGGCTGCAGGGGCCACATGTGAAGAGAAGATGCAGAAAACCCCCAGCTGGCCTGCGCACTGCTCAGACAAAGGCCAGGAAGGCTCAGAGCAGTGGAGCGAAGGAAAGACAGAAGTTGGAAGGTGAGGTTCACCCTGTCTGGACCCTGGCTCAGCCCTCTCTCTGTGTGTACTCAGGTGGGGCTCCTAGTATCTCTGAGCTGAGCTGTTCAATGTGGCCCCACTTCCCAGCACCATGACAGGGCACTAAACACGGAGGGGTGAGCATGCAGGTGCCACAGCAACCTCCAGAGCAAAGGGAAGAACAGCCCCATGGCAAGGCCAAGCCACCCAGAGGCTGAGCCCTGACACCCTGCCAGGGCTGGGGTCAGCAGCACTCACATTGATGGTGCCTTGAGCAGCTCCTAGAAGGCCTGGCCCAAAGCCCTAAGACAGTAACAGTGACGGGCCAGGGGGGACAGGCAAGATTCATCAGCAGCTCAGGAAGAGGAGGCTCCGCTGGGGAGGAGCTGGGGGTGCAGAGGCCCTGAGTGCAGATGGGCTGGGACCTGGGGACCCTGGCATCCCCCGAGGGACAACAGGAGGGCCCTGAGACAGGCTTTCCAGAGGGGGGCTGTGGGATGGTGGGTAATGTCATTAAGTGATTCCAAAAGGCCTTAATCAAATTCCCTCTCCAGTCCCCAGGACCGTGTCAAAAGACTTTGGAGAGGAGGAGAAGGCTCAGACAATCGACTGGGGTCTTCCACTTGACTGGCTGGCCTTCGGTGTGGGGCCTCTGCCCGGTCCCCACACTGCCCTGTTCAGGGAACAGGCGCCACTGCACGAGATACCCATCCTGCCGAGATCTCCATCCCGACCCTCCACAGAGCAGCCACTGACAATGATCACTGATGAGAGGGGAAACTAAGGTATGGGTGAGCCTCGGGAAGGGGAGGGATTTCAGAGTCCCTGAAGTTTTTTTGGTTTTGTTTTTTGGTTTTTGGTTTTTTTGCAGTGCTGGGGATAGAACCCAGGTCCTCATGCATGCCAGGCAAATACTTCACCACTCCCTGAGCTTGCCCTTGAAGATTGATTTCTGACCTGTGCACTTAGGCCAGGGACATGCTGCTCTGCCTCCCGCTCCGTCCCACCAAGGAGGCTCAGCCTCTGTCCCTACACACAAGGCACGTGTGGTTTATAAGTCCCACAGATTCCAGCAGTCCTGTTGAGTTTTTCAGAGTCCCCTCCAGAGCCCCACATCTTCCTGTGATTTTTTTTTTTTTTTTTGTATCAAGAATCCAACTCAGGACCCTGCATGTGATGTTTTTTCAAGGTGCAGAGGAACAAGGTCCCTCCCCACCCCTGGGACTGACCCACCAGTGGCATTTCCCCATCATTGACAGAGCAATGACCCAGTTCTGCAGCCTGTGGCCCAGATTCCCCCGCATCACTAGTCTCTTCACTGGCTTGCTCACCCCGGCAAGGATCCAAGGATCCGGCAGAGCCATCTCAGAGACCGTCCCCTTCTTTTGACTTCTTTGTGGAGTTTCCCAGGCAACTGAGCCCTGAAGGTTTCCGGGGTGTGGCAGCAGTGGGTGGAGCTTGGGACCACGCCCACAGCACAGGAGCCCAGGGAAGCAGGCAGTTGTGATCTGGAAAGGTCCACCAGGCAGGCAGGGAGCAACTGTGGCTCAGAGGGCCTCACCCTGGGGGGTCTTGATGTCCAGCCTGGCCAGACACCCAGATGAGGTGGGGGAGGGGCAAATAAATGAATGACAGCTGGAAACACCCCCAGAAAGGGAGTTTTCTGTTCCTCCTCCCCTACATGTATCCTTGGCTAAAGAGGACAGTGGTCAGCCCAGGAACCCTGCATCCTCCCTGGCACATGGCAAACAAAGAGAAGCATTATAGGAGAAGGTTTCAGGTTTATTAAGTACTTTGCCACATTGTAGCCAGGCCAGACTTTGATCATTTAATGCAACTGCCCCCCCCATTAGATGAGACTGGACCAAGGCCCGCAGAGGTCAGGTCCTCATTGTTATGAATTAAAAACTGGTGGTCCACTTAATGCCAGCTGAATTAAATCACCATGGTGCTGAACATAGATGTTCCACCTGAGGAAAGTTGCCAGCATAAATAGAGACATGGGGAAGACAAGTGCGGTGTTGTGGGTTCCCATACATATTGTTGTTTAAGCCGTTGGTTCACCAGTTGGTTCTCCAGGAGCTCAGGACCTTGTTGGTGACAATGGCTGTGGTTCACTTTGGGGGAGCTCTGGTCCTTCCATCAAGCATCGTTTCCTGGCTCTGGAGGGGAAGACGTGTGCCATTTAATCTCCAGGACAAACTCATCATGCTGGTTTTCTGGCATGCACTCGACTGTTCTTATCTTTGGAAGAGCTTGGGACCTCTGTGTCACTGAGGATGGCTGTGGTGCTTTTCAGGACAGCCCTGGTCTTTATTATGAGTGTGACTTCTTGGTTCTAGCATAGAACCTTCAACCTACCAGCACAGCTCCTTCACCCCACTGGCATAGACTTTCTAGCTTCCACCAATGACCTTTGGGCCTTCCCAATATGGATCCCTAAGACAGACTGGTGTGAGTCCTTCTCATGGGCTCTAGACCTCCAGTTGGACTTGTGGGAGGCATTGTCATGGGCTCTAGGTTTTCATCTCACTCATGCAGGACATTGCTGTGGGATCCAGGCCCTTGGCTGAATGTTCTGGGTCTTTAGTGTTGTGGGCAGATTTCCTGCACTTTCTTGTGTTAAACTCTGGGTGACCATCATAACATAATAATATAAATCCGGAGTCCTGATTCTAATTGTTCTCACAACCCCTGACTACAACACCCATCCAACACTATACTGGGAAGCAGGTGCACCTGGTGATGTCACCTCTAGGAAGCCCTGTGGCCCTTGCCACTAAGGAGTTCTAGAAAATTCTATCCCAAACCTGCTGCTTTGGTATGCTGATTATTTTAAGCTGAGGACAGGGAGGGGCCTGAAGGCTGTCCACCCACAGACTGACTGTCAACTGCACTCCAGAAGTCATTCCCAGACCATTTTACCACCTGAGAGATGCTCTGCATAACAATTCCACCTCCACTCACCATGGCGCCCTCCCCATCCTGAACAGCCCCACCACCCAGGGCTCCTGCTCTTGTCACAGCTCAAGAAACCACATAAGCTCGAGACAGCTACCCTTCTTAGAGTCTCAGACCTTGTTGGATACCACCACATACCTACCTAGTAAAAATGGGGGCTTCCTCTGTCTTGTGTTGTTTCCATCTCGGTCCAGACTAAGACTCTAGAAGAGTAGAGGGAAGCTTTTTCCCTCTCACTGTAGCACCCAGAACATCTGTGCCACCCAAAAGTGCATGCTCAGGGTGGCATCTATCCTCACCCCCTGCAGAACCCCTGCTACCCTGGGGAGGAGCAGAGACAGTGGGAGCCAATCCTGTCCCTGTTGCCACCACCTATGCTCTCTGCACTCCTACTCTGCACATCTCTTCTGCCACCAGCCTCAGGGTGAAGCAGGCAGAAGTGTCCTGAAAGTACCACACAAGCCCTGCGTGTGTCCAAGTGGCTTCAGTTACCCAGCACCCGGCTGGCCCAGCCTCCGGAGAGCCCTGCCAAGGCCTGGCACCATTGCCCCCAGCAGCCCCTCTCGCTGCCAGGGAACCCAAGAGGCCTCAGGGCACCAGCAGATTGCTTTTCTGCTGCCAGTTGGGCCCTGTTCCCTGGGGAACAGGCCTCATTGTTTCCCCTCTACCCCGCCTGGCTCAGGAGACACCGGGGCTCCAGGCTGTGAGGTCACCAGGCCTCGAAGAATCTACCTGCAGCCGCACCCGCTCCAGGAAACTGAATCCCAGCGGCAGATGACAGCCGAGGGTGGCAGGACAGAGTGCCCATTCAGCTTCCACTGGAGCCAGGCTGACCCGACCTGGCGGCCACCTCCCCCACCTGGGCCCTCTCTGAATATGGGCCTCACAGAGCCCTGGGCCATGGCCCAGGACAAAAGTGAGGGTGAATGTTGAAGACTGCCTGCTTCTAGGGCCTCTTGGACAGCAGGCAACCCAGAGCCCACCCAGGGGACCCTCCTTGGCCTGCCCTGGAGGATTTCCCCTACCTGGACTCCAAAGCACAGTCATGAGAAGCCAGAGGCTGGAGCACTGGCCTCCCCTGTCCAGCTTTCTATGCTAATGAAAAGGAGAGCTGGTAAGCCATCCCTTGCCTGTGCCCACTGTGGGTACGGGTCCCTCTATATGAGCTGATGGGTGAAGAAATGACCCAACGGAGTAGTAAGCTGATGAGCAACCTACAGGGACCTGAACCTGACCAAGTGGGGGCAGCTGAATCTGGGACGCAAGCTGACCCTGGGGCACTGCTAGCCCACATGAGCAGCACTCAGGACAGAGGTCCTCTTCCTCTTTAGCATCCTGCAGGAGAGGCAAAGAGGGCCTTGGGTGCTGAGACCACTAGCCACAGAAGGTCCCACTGGCCTGGGATTGCATATCCCCACCCACCCATCCCTTAGCCTCTGGGTTCAAGGAATGATTGGGTGGGGGAGCTACCCCTGGGCTTTGCAGCCAAAGCCTCCAAGGACCAAGGACCCCCGAAGAGAATGACCAAGGCTACTGAGTCAGTAGGGGGGCAGTCCCAGGCCTAGGCAAGGCTTGACTCCTCTCTATGCAAAGAGGCCATTTCTGCCCTCATGGGTGTCCAGCTCAGAGGTCTCTGGCTAGGCTGCCCACTCACAGGTCACGCAGGAAGAAAGGGATGGCTGGGTGGGGAAATGCAAGTGCACTCTGGGCACAGGGCATCAGCTGCCAGCCCTTGGGGTGCAGGACACACCCAGAGTCCGGAGCCAGCCCTGGGGAAGGACACTCCGGGCCACCCTGCTCCCTTCTGAGCATCACTGGGCTAGAACTCCATGCCAGCCAGGCTCAGAGGCAGCTCTGCCTTCCAAAGTCCGGCCACGAGTTGCCTGTCACTCAGCTCTTCTGCCTGGTTGGGCACATTGAAAAGAGCATTCTGTGGCTGGAAGGCATGAATATCAGCTTCCACCTAGCTCAGAAGCAGGAATGAGAAACCCAGGCAGGAGGAACCCAACTCTAGGCCCAGCTTCTATTCTCCTCCCACTGAAGTCCTAGCTCCTCTCAAATGCCACCACCTTCCAAATTGGCCCTTCCTCCCCTCTCCGTGTAAGCAAACTCCTATGCATCCTGCAAAGCCCAGCACAAAGAGCCTCCTTTCCATGAAGCCTTCTAATGTAGCCTAGGCTGTCCCCTCAGCACTGGGCTGTGTCCTTGCAGCTGACTTCCCATCTGGAATGGGTTGCATCCCCAGAGTAGAAAAATCTCCCACTCTTAGCCCATATCCCCACAGAACATTCGGAGTCACAGAGGCCCCCAATCCGTGGCCCAGGACCAAGCTGTACCAGGAACCTCTGCATACCCACATCCTTTCTCTCTTTGAACCCTTGTCCAAAGCACTTATGTTTACATAGTCATCTCTGGAGCCCCAATTTCTGAGGCAATTATTAGGCAGGGTAATTTTCACTAGAGTGTTACTAACATCTCTTTTCAGCTTGCTCTTTCACACAATATGTGCACCCCAGGAGGACAGCCTGAAGAGGACCTCACAGGAGCCCAGCACTATGGGCTCCTGGGCAGATTACAAACGTTCTCCCCACTGCTGAGGACAGGTATTTGAGGGTTCCCACAAATCATGACTCAGCCTCACAGACTAGGACCCAGCATCCACCTGCATCTCACGAACCCTCCTTCATCACACGCCGGGGGGGGGGGACCCAGGCCCCATAGCTGCCAGGCTGAGCCCAGGACGGGTCAGGACCCCTGCCCTTCACTGGTCTTATTCATGCCTCAGCTCTGATCTCCTCCAGGAAGCCTCACCCCTCTCAGCAGGGCCAGGACCCTCTGTCCAGGAGCTTGCCTGAGTAGAAGGGACTGCAGCCAGATGGTCCTCCCCAGTGTTGCAGGCAGCTGAGTTAGTTAGAAATATTATAAGCAGTGAGACAGGACTAGGTCCTCCAAAGAGCCAGTGCATAAGCCCAGATACCTTGCAACTGTAGGGGAGACAGACACCTCCTACTGTGGGCCAGGCCTCAAGACAAAGGATCAAACAAATGCATCCATATCCTAAGGACTGATATTCTAAATAGTTCCCTATCACCCTAAGGAAGCCAGGAGTCTCCCTGTACAACCCCCTAGGAAAGAGTCATGGTTCGCTAAGAATGCCTGCTTTTTCCCCATTTGTCCCCAATTTAATCAATTTTACCTGAACTATTAATCTTATTGGTTAACCATAGTTCTGTCCCACCTTATGCCCGTCTGCCTTGTGAGCACCCAGTTTCCCCACTTGAACCTGTCTCATCCCGTGATTTTACTCTATAAATGTCCCTGGAAAAGACAAAGTCCTGGGCAACCTGCTCGGAACCCCTTCTGTCTATCTCAGACAGAAGCTTTCTTTCTCTCAATAAATATATTCTACTCTTCACCTCCGTTGTTCCTAAAATTCATTCTTTGATTTTAGAGAACAAGAGCTCCTACTGGACATAGTAGGTCGAGAGCTTCATTCCCCTATATCAACAGCAGGATTTGACACTTAGGGAAACTGAGACCCGGGATCAACCTTACACTGCCCCTAGGGTACCTGCCTCATCTCGGGTCTGCCCGGACAACCTCCAGCCGGGGCACAGCACGGCCTGCAGGCCACCAGGTCTCCGGGTGCCCGGCCAGGGCGTAGGGGCCACGGGCCGGGCGGGCGGGGCAGGGGCCGGGTCGGGGGTCCGGCGAGCTTTAATACGCGGACAAAGGCTCATTTGCAGGTCAATGCCGCGGCACACTCGCCTCTCCCCTCGCCCGGCGCCCTTTGTCCGGCCGCGCCCGCTCCTCGCGCCAGATGGCCGCGGAAATGCTAATTTCGGGCGCCCCCCGCCCCCCGCGTTTAATTGCGCCTTTGCAGATGGGCCGTGAGTGTGCGCTTCATGCAGATGAGCGGCCTCGCCGCCAGGCCTGGGGCCGCCACGAAGCTTCGGGGCCCGCTGGATGGGGGAGGGGAGGACGGGAGAGGAAGGAGGAGAGGGGAGGGGAGAGGAGAGCCGGGGATGGGAGGGGGAGGGTGCCCACACCCCCAGCGCGCCGCCGGGCACGGGCGAGCACCCAGAGGGCCGGCGCGGGAAGCGCGCTTTTCTCTTTTCATTTCTCCAAAATGGGATCTTAAGTGATTTTGAATGAAAACAAATTGGCCCGCTTTCTTCTCCAAACAGTCGCGCAGCGCGGTGGGGGCGCCGGCGCAGGCCGGGAGGGGCGGGGCGCGCTGGGACCCCCACCCGCCCAGCCGTCGGACCCTGCGCCCCTGCCCAGCCCTCGGCGCTTGGAGACGGCCTAGAAGTCCTGCAGATGTGTATCCTCTACCCCCGAGACCCAGGTCTTCGTGATTCCCCTTTCCCCGAGCCTAGAGGCCTCGTGGGTCCTCCCTTCACCAGGAGCCTAGAGTTCACAGACGTTTCAGCTTATCAAAACCGGGATCTGCCCCGTGGTGCCGGTTCATTCTCCAGCTTTTCCGGAAAGAACCCGATACGGAGAGTCAGCCTAGGAAGGAGCCCATGCTCCTGTTCCCCTGTGGCGCGGCTCCACACCTGCAGATGGGCCCTGCAGGGCTGCGGGGGCTGGGACTCATGGACGGAGTCCCTGAATGAAACAGTGAATGGAAGCCCTGGGGAGGGTCCTCCTGTGACTTTCCCACTTTGCTAGCTAAATGTCAGTGACCACACACCCAGAAAACGCTCAGTGGCTGTGCGGTAACTTGCCCACCACCAACTGTGTGAAACAGGGACAGAGCGATTTTCCAACACAGCTCAGCCAGAGGGGTACAGGACCAGGAGGATGGGGCCTTGAAGGAATTCCTTAGATTGGTTGTATGTTTGTTATTTGCTCAAGCATGGGTGCTAGCCTCCCACACCTGGTGCTTAGGGTGGCCTTCAAGGCCCCATCCTCCTGGTCCTGTACCCAGGCTACAGTGCTGAGCCTCAGCCCCATCCTGTGATGGCCCATAGTGGCCAAAGCCTCTGCCTCCAGCCTCTTCTCTGCCATCTCCTCTCCCTCTGCCTCTGTCGCCTCTGGGCCTCTCAGGGCCTGCTCATCCTTGGACAAGTCCCTGGGAATCCAGTCTTCACCCCAAACCATCTTCTCACCTGGCTCCAGTCTGAGAGCAGATGCTCCTTGAAGGAAGGTCCCTATCCACTGTCCCCTCTACCCACCCATCCAAGAGCCTGGTCCACTCCCCATCCCTACTCAGAGCCCCTCTGAGGAGCCAGCAAGAGCTCCAATGGACACACTAGTAGAGACCCAAGGGCAGGGAACCCTCAGCACCCATCCTGCCTGCCAGGAGTGCACAGTGCTGCCCCAATCCGTGCCAGCAGTGACGCTCCTGGGCAGGGCCTGGCTCACAAGGAAGGCACATGAGGGTAAATTACATAAGTTTCCACGGTCACGGGATGGAAACTGTTTCCTATCAGTGTAGTAACAACACCACATGCACACATACACACTTTCCAGGAAACAGGTCAATTGGGATTTTTATACCCATTGCAGAGTGACCCCCACCCCAACCCACGGCCCTTTCACCAAGCAGTTTTCCACCTTCTCCAGGGCAGTCTGCTGAACAAAGCCAGCGTCACCCTGCAGCAGGCAGCTGGTTGGGCCTCACTGGACAGACACAGACACACTGCTCAGGCTGCTACCTTAAAACCCGGCTGTGGCTTCTCAAGAGCATTTGTATTTTCCTCCTTTATGTTGCTCCTTTTTTTAACCTGCTTCCCAAGATGCAGGCATCATCTTCTGGTTTAGCACCCGTACTGGCTGCTCATGCTGAATTGTCTTCCATGCTGTCTTCTTGTTTACCACTCTCAGGCTATGGGTCTCTTAACCCTCTTGTTGTGGTTAAATATTTTCAGTTAAACAACATTCAGATGGTCCCTGATTTACATTGGCTTAACTTCCAAGGACTCCACGGATGCTGTTTTGACTTCACAACAGTGTCAAAGCATTCAGTAGAAACCAAACAAATTATTACCATTCTGCCTTATACCTTCAGAGCAGTATCTGCTACGTCATACTTTCTCGTAAAAAAGTTTTGTGTCAGATGATTTTGCCCAACTGTAGGCTAAGGGAAGTGTTCTGAGGCCAAGGTGCTTGGCGCCGTAAGTGTATTTTTGGCTTATGATACTTTCCACTTGGGATGGGTTAATTGGGGCCTACTCAAGAACTATTTGCATGTGTATATATAGGCATGTGTGTACATGTATTTTAATTCTTTAGTGTGTGTACTCTTTATCTAAAAAGGAACTACAGATCCCATTGATGGTAAAAATGGTGGGCAGCCCCAGACTGGTGTCGATGGTTATATCCAGCTGGGAGAATCTCTCTAGGGGGATTTTGACTATTTGAAGGGTACATCTCTGTATCTTTTTCTTTTTCTTTTTCTTCTTTCTTTCTTTCTTTTTACAGTGAACATGTGATATTTCTACAGTTAGGGAAAATATAAAGCTATTTCCACCTAGGGAATTAAAAAATAATAATAAAAAACAACATCAACTTGCCAGCCTCCTGACCTGAGGGTTGTAGCAATAATGCTCTGAACTGGTCCCTGACTGACAGGGAAGCCCCAGCCCAACCCAGCACTGGAGGCCAGTGGCAGGACCACCTCATGAGAGGGCTGCCTCAGAGCAGAGGCCTGGGGGGGCACCTCAGTAACTAAACCCCCTTGGATGAAGGCCAGGGCAGACCCACTTAGTGCCAAATTCCACTCGGGCCTCTCAGTTCCAGCAAAATTCCAAAGTATATTGTTGTGATCGTTATTATTTTGCAATTACATGACATTTTTTAAATGCCTTGCGTGTTTTTTCAGCCATTTTCATTAGCTCCTTCTCACTCTGCTCAAGAGACAGGTCAGCATCTTGCTGACCAAGAAGCGGGTGGCCAAGGCTCAGAGAGGTCAACCTAATCTCCTGGGTCACACAGCAAACAAACTGCCAAACTGATGCCCTGACATAGATGTCAGAGCATGGCTGGCTGGGTTACCCTACCTCGCTATGGCAGTTGCCTCACTTTTTAGCCCCTGTTGGGCTTTTATTTGGATTTAGGAATTTGTTGGTATGAGAGACAGATTTGGGAAAAAGTTAAAAAAGCAGAAATGAGAGAAGAGAGAAAAGGAAAAGAAAGCTAGAGGCAGGAACAAGAGACAAAAGCAAAGGAAAGAGGTATCTTGGGGTGGGGACAGAGTGACTTTAGAGCCCTCCAGGTGGATCTAGCTCAAAGTGTCCCTATCAGTCCTCCCTGGCTCCTCTGGGACAAGGCCAGTTTCCTCAGGAGCCTCAAGGCAGACAGAAGTGTGAAGTGCTCAGATGGTCTGCTTCTGGACTCTGATCCTAGAGAAGAACCGTAAGCCCAGAAGATTGGGCTTGGAGAACGAGGGTCCCCAACCACCCTTTGAGGCTGCTCTGAGAGGTGTGGTCTGCCTTGTCACAAACCTCAATCCCTCTGCAGCAGGTGCACACCCAGCCCAGCAGAGCTGAGGCCCAGAGCTAGACAGAGAAGTTCACCCTTGGGCCTCTCAGGCCGCAAGGCAGGCAAGCCATGCTGGGCTGCAATCATGCCTCCACGCCCACCTCATCCATATGTTGAATCCCTGATCTCCGGTCTCTCTGAATGTGATTGTACTTGGAAATAGGGTCTTTATCATGAGGTCATGAGTGGGCTCTAATCCAACCTGTGTTCTTCTAAGAAGAGATCAGAGACATACAGGGGTGACCACTGAGGATGCATCTGCATGCCAAAGAGAGGCCTCAAAGAGGACCAGCCCTGTGACACCTGCACCTAGCTCTTGCAGCCTTAGGGATATGGGGCAATGACTGGGTTTTGTTCATTTTGTTTTGAGTGCAGGGAAGGGAACCCAGAGCCCCTAGTCCTTCGTGTCTGTTGTTTAAGCCACTTCATCTAACACTGTGTGACCACAGCCCCAGCAGCCACTCTAGCCTGGCTCCACAAAAGGGTACGATGACTGTCCAGGCCCAGGCAGCCCCAGTGGACCAAAAGACCATGCCCTAGGCCTGTGGGCCAGCAGCAGCTGCCACCTCCCCTG
Organism: Dolichotis patagonum; assembly: GCA_004027295.1. Classification (NCBI taxonomy): domain Eukaryota; kingdom Metazoa; phylum Chordata; class Mammalia; order Rodentia; family Caviidae; genus Dolichotis; species Dolichotis patagonum. Next base: position 48,484 of record PVJX010001473.1, on the reverse strand, counting down.
ACCTAGAGCCAGCTAATAGCACAATAAGCTGGCTCCCAGCTATGTTCTTTAGAAACATGACATCGACAACTAAGGACACCAGCAAAGTGGGGACCCCACAAAATGCCATCTTGCAAAGCCAAGACAAAATGGCAGCATACAGACTTTATGACTGTGGGCCCCAGAGACAAGCGTGGGTGGCTCGGGAGATTTGGTGTCCTGGAGAATCAGGGCCATCAGGAGGAAGACCAAGCCCAGCCAGGGCTGCGGCTGCCTGGCCGCCTCCCTCCTGCTCACCGGCGCCTTGGTTAACAGCCTCGTCCAGACCAGCTGGAGTCAGCTGATTAGCCCATTCTAAGTGGCATCAGGAGTTCCCCGTATCTGTTTTTTCACCCGCACATGTTCAATTAAATTTTGCTTTTGTGCCAGAGAGGCCTCTGATGTGAATGTGTCCTGGGAGGTTTTCCGTGTTTCTTTATGTCCCCCAAACCAAAGTCAGTCTCCAAGTTTCAGAAAACACCCTCCTGGATTGGAGCGAGTAAGAGGAAAGAAAAACACAACACAAAACAAAAGCAGAAGAAACAAAAGGGAAAGCAGTGGCTGCCTTTTTCTGCAGAATCCTCCTGCGAGGAGACAATTCATTCCGATTGAAACGTTTCCATTGTGCGGGTTCGCGGAACGCGCTTGTCGTGTTGGGCAGAAATGCAAATCCCTCTTTTTCCTTTGATTCAAATATTTAAATTTTCAAATATATATGCTGCAACAATTGAATGGCAGCTGACCTCACTTATTTTCATAGAAGAAATGCGGAAGCCATGGGCCGCAGTTAATCTAGCCAGCAGTGGCCCCCGCCTGCTAACAGTGGCACAGTCAGTCCTGGGGGGGAGGACGGGGGAATAATCCTTTTATTCAGACATTTGGCTTAAAAGAATAACAAGGAGAAAAAGCTGGAACATAATTGCATTGCATGGAAAACAGAGAAAGATTTTTTTTCTCTCTCTCTCTCTCTAACGAGCTTTCTCGTTTTCCGTCCTCAAAGAATCGAGGCTCATGGCCAGAGGCTATTTTCTTGGTAAAGAAATCATGAGTGTTTTCCTTCCGCTATTGTCCCCACTACCACTCACCCCCCCCAAGGGATTTTCATAGCTAGGTTGGCTGCCACACTTGCTCATTCATTCATTCATTGATTCATTCATTCTATCAACTCCAAAGGAAGACCTATTGTGTGCTGCGCTCTGCTGGGCTGCTTTGGGCTATGTAATCAGACACTTTCAAAGCATCTTCGTTCTATGATCTTTCCTTGGGGGCAAAAAGGGACTCCGAGCTCTGGCAAAGAACTCCCTCAGCCCTTGGAGGCACCATAAAGCAGAAAGTCTGTGCTTGCAGGAGGCTTCGTTTCTCTCTGGGGCCTCCAGACTACCTGAATGGCTGGCGTCTGACTCCACAAGGGAGAGAACAGGAACCCCTCCCGGGCCAACCAGGCCCAGACTCTGGCAGACGCTGTGGCTAAGTCCCGGGGCTGCGGATCCCAGAGGACCCGGGCCAGTCCATCAGCAAGCCTGGTCTTTAATGTTTAAAGACCTCTCCCCTCATTTCAAGAACTCCCTGACACGGTTTTCTGTGATGCGTGGGCCGTCGGGACATCTGTCTTCTATACCTAATAAAGTCTCCCGGACTCAGAATGAACTCCTCGGCATGGCTTTGAATTCGGGCTCACATATGGTTGGTAATTAGCTGGCTATCTCTTGGAGTTAAATGATTTTTTTTTTCTCGCCCCGTTCGCATCCATAATAGACACGAACAGAGTTGTGATTGTTCCCTGTTGCGGGACATTCTGCGCCTGAATGAGCGGGGGCTGCTCTGTCGACGCGGATTTGCCATATGGTTGCGCGGAGCCGGGAAGAATGGGCCCCTGTGTGTGCGACCGGGACGCGGCGGCGCGGGCCAGGCCAGCGCCGCGGAGCCGGGTGCCGGACAGCGCCGGAGGAACGAGCGCCGCGGTGGTGAGCGCACCGTCGGAGCCCGGGTCTTAGTGGTCTTGCCGGTCCGGACGGCGTGCAAGGCCTCTGCCCGGGACAGCGCACCGACCATGCGCGCACGGATGCAGGGACCGGCGCAGGGATGCAGGCGCAGAGCCGCGCACCGACCGCCAGCTTCCGCGCCTCCTTCGTCCGCGCCGCCCCGGGGCCGTCGTGCCGGTGCAGGCCGTGGGGCGCGGCAGGGGCCGGCGCTGCGGCTGCAGCAGCCCCATTGTGAGGGGGACGAGACAATGGGCGGCCCGAGGAGGCACCTGCTCGCCTGAAAGGCCCATAAATCGCCGCCGCGTCCAGCTGCCTCTCCGCCCCTCCCCTAGGACTCGCGAGCCGAGTGCGGTCGGCCGGGAGGGGGAGGCTTGGTCCGTCCGTCCGGGCCGGGCCTCCGGAGCCACCACCGCGACCTCCTTAGGTCTTCGCACCGGGCAGCCCGCGCGCCCCGACGGAACCGCGCCAACCTCCGACCCCTCTCGGAGCAGCGCCCCACACGCCGTCTCCTGCTGGGTCCTCAGCCCTCCCACGGCTTCTAGTGCTCCGGGCTTGGGGTGCACATTCGGCTGCCTTTGGACCTCTTAACCCTAGTTGTTAGTTGCAGTTTCTAGTTTGGGGAAGTTGGCACTCCCCAGAGCTGCTGGTTTCCCCTTGTCCCCAAGAATCGCCTAGCTCCTTCCCCGGCTGCAGGGCCCGGCCCTCCAGGTTCCCAGTTCTCTTACTTTGCTAAACTAGGCCCCGCCCCATTCGGACTTGCCCGGAGGCGCTTAGCTTCCATCTCTGGCTGCTCTGGTTTACAGGCCTAGATCTCCTCTTCCTCCTCCGCTTCCCATCCACTTCCCTTTTTGAGTTTATGGAATGAGATGAATTCACAGTTTTAGGGACGCCTACATATACACCCAGCACTAGCTTACCCATAAGTAAAAAAAATTACCCCACAGCCAGTGGTCAGGCAGGTAATGGGAACAGGGTAAGACTTTTCCCAAGTGCACGTCCATCAGCAGGTTGGGGGGCAGGGATGAACACTAAATTCCTCCTGCCAGTTTCAGATATCCCCAGATGAGGACAGGGGCTCACTTTTTAAAGTTTTGTTTGTAGATAAGTGGTGGTGAATCTCCCTCCTCAGGAAGGGAAGCCATGGGTGAGATGAGCAGAAAGTGGTCCAGCATCACCTCCAAGCCACTGAGGTTCCTTGAGGCTCCCTTAGGAGCAGCTGGGGGGAAGGGTGCCCCAGGGGCAGGCACTGGGGAGAAGGGCCCAGCTAAACGTTTAACAGCAGGGCTGCAGCCAAGGACAGAGGTCACCCCTCCTCCCTCTCCAGAAGCATTCCTTCTATTGGACAGGCCACTTCTCCCTGTGGAGAAAGCGGGCTTGGCAGTGCCATGCCCTCTGGTGTCTTCCTGTTGGCACACGGCCCCTACTGAGGCTTTCTTCCAGAAGAGGCATGCCTTCAGTTCTCAGGTCTTCGCCAGTACTAGCCCTGAGCCAGTGCCTGCTATGGGCACCGTGCTGGATGCTGCACCCCTGGGCCTGGTGGAACTGGCGCCTAGGACAACTCAGGCCTCTCACGTGCTGCAGAGCTCTCCTCTCCACCCCAGGTGTCCAAGAGATTTCCATTGTAGTTATTGCTGGCAATCTGGTGCCATCTCTTATCACTCCCCTCCCCCACCCCAAATAAAAGGCCACCATTCCTTCCCCCTCTTCCTCTCGCTTCCCTGACATATTAGAAGAATGTTTTCCCATTTCCTTTGATGTCTTTTACAAGTTGCATCTCATTTCCTGCTTGGGCATTTCTGACCTCCAGTGACTAACCCTGGATGCCTGCTGTGGCTGTCTGCCTTGGCTGCATGGCCAATTCCCTTCTTGGTGCCCCACTCAGAAGCCAAATCGAGGGGGTCCTATCCTCCCTGTGCAGCCACTGGTCACCTCGATTTCCTCCCACTTTCCCCACCTTCTTCTCTGTGACCCTGAGGGGCCAGCCTGTTCCCTGGAGGCCCCAACCGCTGATAGGACTTCCTGAAGATCTATGCTCTTCATTTTCTTAATATTGTTTTTTTCACTACCTCAGATGGGGTGAACTAGGTGAAGGAAGCCTAGGACCCCCTGCACTGCAGGCACAGAAGCTTGTCTGGATGCCTCAAGACTGTGGGAAATGGAGGGGTCTTCAGGACTGCAGGAGCTGGTGCTCTTTTCCAAGCCTGGCTCCACAAGACCCCAAAGCTCCAAGTGGAAAACTAGAAGAAAAAACTCAAAATGAGCCATTGAAACTCAGCATAAAAAGAGAAAACAAACTACAGTCATTTGGGACCATGAGGCAAATAACTATGGCGGGTGACAGATTCAAGGGAGAGAGGAAAGGATGAGTTTTTTATCACAGGCAGACCAGAGTTCTTTGAAAGAATTCAATGAGCATCTTGACTTCCCTTTCTCCTTTCTCCCTTCCTCCCTTTCTTGGAGAGATATCCTTCTCTTTCTCCTTCTCCTACTCCTACTCCTTCTCCTTCTCCTCCTCCTCCTTCTCCTCCTCCTTCTTCTCCTCCTTCTCTTCCTCCTTCTTCTCCTCCTCCTTCTCCTCCTCCTTCTTCTCCTCCTTCTCTTCCTCCTTCTTCTCCTCTTTCTCCTCCTTCTCCTCCTCCATTTCTCCTTCTTCTCTTTCTCCTTTCTTCTGCTTCTGCTTCTTCTTCCTCTTCTCCCCTTCCTTTCTGCTTCTTCTCTTCCTCTTCCTTCTCCTTCTTTTTCTTCTTTTTTCTCCTTAGGTATGTGGCTCTGTGTTTCAAAGCATCATCAGGAACCAACATTCGTATCTCAGAACAGGTCCTTAACAGCGTCCTGGGACTCAAAACTATGGGAAGGCAAAGCCCAAGTCCCTGACCCTTTGGGGAACCATAGACCAGAGATCACTCAGCACAGAGGTTGATGGTTGTGAGTGGAGTTTGCATTAAGAATCGACATTCGAGGGGTTGGGGATTTAGCTCAGCAGCATAAGCACCTGCCTTGCAAGTGTGTGGTCATGAGTTCGATACTCGGTACCAGTAAAAAAAAAAAAAAAATGAATAGACATCCAGCTAGATTCTTCAACAAGAACCAGGGCTCAAGTGCTGGAGTCATAGCTACATGATGGGTCAATGTCCTTCAAGTCTACACCTGCTGCATGTCCCTGGGGTTCAGCCCGGCTCCCTCACACAAGTATCTGACCAGCCTTCACCTATCAGGAACCTCAGCTGGTGGATACATTAGTCCATTAGTGCTGCTATAACAAATTACCAGGGGCTGGGTAACTTATAAAGAACAGAAATTTACTTCTCACCATTTTGGAGGTTGGAAAGTTCAAAATAAAGCACTGACAGGTATAGGGTCTACAGAAGACTACTTTCCACTTCCAAGATGATGCCTCATTTTAAGAAACAGATGTTGAATGTGGCCTCTTTTTTAAAAAAAAGTTTTTGTTTGTACACATTTGCAGTTCACATAGCTTACAATCATCTTGGAGAATGGTTACATGTACACATCAGAGCAAGTTTCTTTCTTTTTCTTTTTTTTCCAGTCCCTCCTCACTACTTCCCTCTTCTTCCTGTTCTCCATCCCATTTTTCATTCTTGTTGATATCATTTGTCCTAGCTCATGCTATGGTATCTTTTTACATTAATTGGAGGTTATTAGTTTCCTACAAATGCTACATCTTTATTCTTAAGACAAGTCCTGAAGTCTTAAATGCCACATCCTTATTCTTTTTTAGTGGTTTGGCTTTTTTTGTTTTGTTTCTTTGTTTGGTTGGTTGGTTTTTTTTTTTTTTTGTACTGGGGATTGAACTCATGACCACATGCTTGCCGGGCAGGTGCTTATGCCACTGAGCTAAATTCCTGGCCCTGCCACATACTAGTTCTTATTTCCCCTTCTCCTCTTCTGCACCCCTCACCCTCCTTCCTTCCCTATTGCAAGAGATTTGTCTCCTTGTCCTTTTCTATCCATCCTTTATCATTTTCTTTGTATGCTACTTCACTTGAATGAGAGATACTATATGATAATTAAGCTTGGGTGTCTGGTTTATTTCACTCAATACTAGATTTTTCCACCACCCATTTTCCTACAAATATCTCAGGTTTATCATTCTTTATAGCCAACTAGTACTCTGTTATATATAGACATCACTTTTTCTTTATCCAATCATTGTTCATGGGTGTATAGGCTGCTTTAGGACTTAGCTACTATGAATTGTGCTACTATAAACATTCGTACGCATGTATCACTGTAGTATGATGACTTAACTTTTTGGGGAGAAGATACCTAGCAATGGGACAGCTACGCCTTTACAGAATTTCTAATTTCAGTTCTTTGAGAAATCTCTATACTACTTTCCATCATGTACTAGTTTACATTCCCACCAACAATGAAGTCAAAGCAGCATTTGTCAATGTTTGATTTGTTTGTTTGTTTCTTTCTTTCTTTCTTTCTTTCTTTTTTTTTTTTTTGCACCAGGGATTATTGTTTGGTTTCTTAATGATGGCCTGAATGTGGCCTCTTTCTTAAGTGCCTTAACCCATTCAAGAAGGAAGTACTCTCCAGACCACCTCTTAATACCATCGATTGGCCACTGAGTCCCAACACCTGGGTTTGCTGGACAGCAGCTCACAGTCACCATCATCCTGGCCTCTACAGGCTCTATTCACTGCATCCCTGGTGCCCAAGACCTTGTCTGGACTTGGGCTGTTATCCAGGCCAATGACTGTCCAATGACTGTCAACATAAGAAGCGCAGGAAATAGGAGAAGTTAGGGTGTTTCATGACTGTACAGACCAGTGTACATTTCCAACAACTGAATCCATGCAAGGCCACAGCCTGGGGTCAGCACCAGCAAAAGCAGGGCCCTAATAGACAAAGAAGAGGGGCTCATAATACAGGTGCCTTTCACACACCCAAAGAGCACTGGTGCAAGACAGGCCCTCGAAGTGTCTCTAGTTCCATGCCCCCTTTCAGAGAAAGGAAAATGAGACAAGAGTACTGTCCTTTGCCCCCTTCATCATAGTTGGGTCTGATCCTATGCCAAGGCCTGTGAGGAGGTCAGACAACAGCAAGGAGATGGAGAACCAAATGGGAGACCATCAGAGCCACAGTGATGGTCACAAGTCACTTCCCTGCTATCACCACTCTGAGCCAGGATACCCTACCCAAGGTGAGCTGGGCTGTGACAAATTCCCTGCTATAAAAGTTGACAATGAGTTCCATGTACTTAGCAACAAGGCATCATCCTGGCTGCAGACCTCTGCTCATAGTCCCCAGTATCACCCAGTGGAGCAGTCCCAGACCCCTGGACTACAGGTAGTCACACACAGGTGGCAGTTTCAAGGGAAAGTGGATGAGTGATTTTTGGTCACGTGCAGCCTACGACCTATTGTGCTTCCACAGGGAACAGCAGTGTGGCAGAGCTGAAGCCAGTTGTCCTTGGTTGCTGTGGCACCATTGTCCCTACTCACATACGTGGCGTTTCCATTTGTATTACAGTTTCCATCACCAAAAATGAGCCAATGACTCAAGATACAAAGCAGCAACATACAGACCAATCAGAATTTCAGGGAAAATGTGGGGTGTCCCCTACAAGCAGAGATCGTCTACCATGAAAGGCGACACTGAGCTCAAGAACTCACTTGGCTCATCCACCAGGCAGGGTCCTTTAGATCTTGGTCAGATAATGGCATGAGACCAGTGGTGACTTTGTGTCATTTTCTTTTCTTTCTTTCTTTCTTTCTTTCTTTCTTTCTTTCTTTCTTTCTGCACGAGGGATCGAACTCATGACCTCAGCACTGCCAGGCAGGCACTTACTCCCTGAGCTAAATCTCTGGTGTTTGTGTCATTTTCAAACAAAATGCAGGGCCATTGCTGGAAGCCCTTGGTGGGTAAAAAGGAAAGCTTTCCCTAATAGACCCACAAAAGTGTGCCGGAGGTAGAGAAGAGGCTTTTCTGTCTCATCCCTGTCATGGCACATGCAGGAACAAAGCTTACCCAGTGACATCTGCAGATGGGAGGCCACAGGGTCTGGGTCTACTTTAAAACACTGCAGATGTGGGGCTGAGAGTACAAGGGGCAGAAGAGGTGCGGAGCAACTAGGTGGAGAGAACGTAGTATTGGTAAAGCTCCATATAAGCTTCTCTCCACTTCTGTGTGTGTCTGCAAACCTCCACAAGAATGGAGCATAAGGGATACTATTACAAATTGCTGAGATTTTAAACCAGATACAAAGTTAACAAAGAAGGAAAATAAGTATACATGCATAAAAATATACATATGTGTTGTTGTGCAGTTAGTGTATACATGTGGGTATATAAATATACCCACATTCCACATTCAGTGTATATATATATATATATATACACACACACACACACACACACACACACACATATATGTTGCACATACACATACAATAAGAGAAGGCAGAAAAGGCTCTCAGGAGACATCTTCATTCAGTAATGTAGTTCTAGCTCAGAGGCCTTGGAAACAAGGTGGTCCTGTTTCTAGGCCCTGTCTGCCTTTTACTTGGACCCACTTTTGCTAGTATGCCAGGCTGGAAGTTGCTTCTGCAATTTTTCAGTTCAAACATAGGAAGTAATTGATGATTTTTTTCTGTTTATTAATGAAAATTCACATGTAAAGAAAAAATGTTTTATTTTGTTTTAAATTTAGGGAACAGTTGTCTTGTTGAATTGTGATGAGTATACTGAGCACTGCCTGATGTAGCTGCTTACTCCTAGCTGCTTGTCCCATGGAGAAGCAGATTAATGCTCCTCTCCTTAGTCTGGCTGAATTGCATAAGGCAGAGGTGACACGCATGACTTCCTGGGACTGCAAAAGCCTCCTCCTGGGTCTCCAGAAAGTCACTGATAGGACCTGGCTGCCATGGTGGAACGAAGCCCAGATGGGCCTGAAGATGAGTCTCAAGGAAAGGACCAGGCGGGTGCCAGGCTCGGGAGGAGCCAGCCTGGGCGTGGATTCCAAACCCAGGCACACTACACTTGCTAACACCCCTGAGGCCGAGCCAAGTAACCCGCCAACTCGTCCCAGACTCCCAACTCAATCATGGGTATAAATGAAACCACTGTTTTAAACCACAAAGTGCTGAGATGGGTTTTACTTGGCTACAGTTCGCTGGGACAGGTGTCATGCTAACGGAAAGGGAAGGCACCGCTGCCACTTGCCTGGCTTTATGGCCCTGGAGCTGCGCAGGGCAGCTGTGGCCATGATGCAGCTGGAAGTGTGGCACGCCCACTGCCATGTGATGCTGCAGCAGGCTGGCCAAAGGAGAAAGACCCCCTCCCGAGGGCTTCCAGGCAACAGCTAAGATCAAAGCATTTCTTCCTGATGCCCTACAGGCGCAGAGAACATTTCCACTTTTCATTCAAGGAGTTTGTCTCTAGAGCATATAATCAATAGCTCTACCATGTCTGAACACTCACATCAGGGCTCAAATAACACAGTGCTTAATTTTCAGACTAAGCAATTGGAATTTTTAGTATGACAAACTATGGGACAAACAGTTCAGCCACTGAGACTTTGACCCCTGCCCAATTTGGGATAATCTTTCTTTATCAAAGAAAAAAAGATAAATCATTAGATTTTTATGAGGGATGCAGTACAGTACATGAGATTGAAACCAGACCCTTCACATGGAGCTACATCCCCAGCCCTATTTTATTTTTTGTTTCTTTTTATTTTTACTTTTTAATTGGTACCGGAGATCGAGCTCACAACTGCATGCTTGCAAGACAGGTGCTTATGCCGCTGAGCTAAATCCCCGGTCCTTATTTTTTGTTTCTGAGACAGGGTCTCACTAAGTTGTTTGACTTGAACTCAGGATCTTCCTCTTATAGCCCCCTCTTCCCTCCAGAATGCTGGAATTACGGGCATGCACCACCATACCCAGTTTACGGGATACTTCTTAAAGTACATAACAATACTACAACAGGATAGATAGTAACAAGAAGACACACAGGGCCCAAAGACACCCAAATGGAAACACTGGGCCTCTAGTCCCCTTAAATGCAACAGACTTGATATAGCATCCACAGGATACTGAATGCAGCTCTCAGGAGTCCCTGTATGATTTCTTGACACATGTCCAAGTGTATTAATCCATATTTTCTTGTATCACAAAAATACCTGAGGCTGGCTGTTGTGATTTATATCTAGATGCTCCCCTAAAGTCTCATGGGATCAAGGTGGGACCTTTAGAAGCAGACTGATAATGAGGATTTGCTGTTAGAAAAGGGAGCCTGGTTATAAGGTCTAGTCACAATGGGCATGACCCAGAAGGTTGTATCTCTGTTCCTGTCTTCTCCCTTAACCTCCTCTGCTTCCTGTAAACCAGGAGGTGAGCAGCTTTCCTCTACTCAGATTCTTCCACCATACTGTTCTGCCTTGGAGCTGGGCAACTATTATATCAGATCTCTACAAACTGTAGCCCAAAATTACTTTCCTCCTTTATGTTTTGGGTTTCAGATATTGGGTCTAAGTGATGAGAAACTAAGACAGATTTTGGTACCAGGAGTGGAATCATTGCTGAAACTATACCTGATGGTGGAGTTCAGAAGCCTTTGGGATGGGAGGCATTTGGAAAGGTTTGGAAATGCTGCCTGAAGAAGCGGTCCTAGAATTCTATAAGTTGAGCTTGATGACAGATTCAGGTCAGGGCTCAGACGACCAGAATGCTCACAGCAATTCAGGTGTCGAAGACCAGACTGGGCCCAGTGAGAGGCAAAGGATCCCAGGCTACATGTGTTCTCCTCCAGCAGACAATCTGCCTGCATTTTGCCTATTTCCTAAAACTTTGTGGGAGACTGAGATTAAGGACAACAGACTAACTAATCTGGCAGAGAGAATTTCAAGGCAGCCTAATAATATTAAGGCTGTGGTATGGATACCATTGGGGGTTTTTCAGCCAGCTCTATGTTTTGAATCAAGAGCAAACAGCACAGCTGAGTGATTTAAAAAGCTTTGAGTTTGGGCAGAAAGGAAGCTTGGGTAAAGTTGGGGCCTAGAAAACTGAAGCAGAGAAGAGCTTTGTTGGCAAAAGATTAGCATTAAAAAGAAGTCAAGTGCTTTGGGTCAGGACAATAGGAACAATGGCTAGAGGACATGTCAAGAAACAGCAAGACCCCGCCTTTTGCCCTGTAAGTGTGAAAGACTTTGAGAAGAAAACCCAAGGACCCCTGTTCAAAAATGACCACCTAGGGAACTGGTACCTCAGGATTCATTTCACAGTGCTCAGCCAGCCAGCCATTTGCAGCCGTAGCCTAAGAGGGCCTGGTTACTGCTTAAGCTGGTGGCAGGTCCTGGCGTTGTCCACATGGTGCTAGTTTATAGACATGCAGAATTATGAGGTCAGGAAGGCTTCCTCCCAGATTGCAGAAAGAGGCCTGCAAGGCCAGGCATTGTGTTTCTGAGAAGGCACTGCATAAAGCTGTGCGAGGGAAGCTGAAAGTATAGTGGAAACCTCAGGAACTTGGAGAAGTCACAAGGAGGAAATGTCTGAGGAAAGCCACAAGGAGTAAGCAAAGTCAGCCCAAGAGAGAGGCTATGAGGGCTACAAACATTAGTAATTGGGCAGGGCAGCCCAACACCTCTGGAGTTCACATCATACTTATTGCTATAACTTGCCCCAGATGCTGGACATGGAACTATAAGACTTTGTCCTGCTGAGTTTCAATCTTACTCTGGTCCCATTGGTTTTTATTCTCTTATTTCTCCCTTTGGGAATAGGAATCTTTACCTTGTGCCATTTTATTTTGGCATTGTTTAAGTTTCTTTTTTATTTTTGTAGGGTCTCACAGCTAAGAGTTTTCCTTAAATCTCATAGGAAACTTTGAACTTGGACTTTCCAGCAGTACTGTAACTGTTAGAACTTTGGCAACTCTTAGAAATGAACTAAATGCAATTTGCATAAAGAGATGTTCATGAGTCTTTTAAGGGGCCAAGGGTTTATATCGAGATGTGCTCCTTAACCCTTATGGGATCCTAAGTGGAAACTTTGAAAGGTGATAGATTATGGGGAACCATATAGCTGACTTGTTAGGAGGTAGGGCCTGATTGGAAGATGAGGGTCACTGAGGGTGTGACCCAGAAGTTATATCTTCCTGCCTGGGTCCTTCTTTGACACATTCTGCTTTCTGGCCTCCAGTCCCAGGTGGGCAGCTTTCCTCCACCCAAGTCCTTACTGTTCTGCCTTGGAACCACCTAATTGTGGGCTGAAACCTCTACCAACTGTGAGCCAAAATTACCCTCTCCTTTAAATCGAGGATGTAGGATATTGGGTCTCGGTAATGAGAAAATGACTAAGATGCTGGGTAATTTTATAAATAAAAGAGGTTTATTTGCTCAGTTCCCAAGATTCAAGTACACAGCACCAGTATCAGTTCAGCTTTAGAGGGCTTCCCAACAGATGCACCATGACAATGAGAGAGAAAGAGACCATACTGCAAAGCAAGAAGCCAGAGAGAGACTGGAATCCCCCACCCCTTCCAAGAACACACCTCTAATTTACTAAGGACTTCCCACTAGGCCTTCCCTTTTCAATATCTCACCACCTGTTCATATTTCCACACTGGGGACCAAGTTTCCAACACAGGAACCCTTGGGAGACAAAATCCATGTCCCAAACACCGCACCTGGTATCAGAAAATTTGACAGTACCACTGAGCCCTCACTATAATTCTTGTCATCAGTGAGTTGAGATCCTGAAATCCAATGTCAGCTTAGTTTACATTTTGCTGCGTATCAGACAAGCCCTAAACCCTCTGGGACTCATAATAAGTGTGGCATGTTCTCCTTTCCCATCACAGTCCTCTAGTTGTGCTTACTTTATTTTCTCATAAAGAGCAGCCCCTGTCTGAGATCTTCCTGGTCCCACGGTAGAGAGGATGGGGGAATGCTGGTCATTTTGAGTTCCACTTAGTAGGCACATCATGACAGTCACATTATACTCACTGGAGTGACTTACATGGCCAGGCCTGATAGCAACATGCAGGAGATGCAGAATCCTCCTGCAAGGCGAGGCAGCAAATATTTGGACAATAATGCAGCCTACCATGAGGCCAGCTGGATGAGGAATTGACCAACGGCAAAAGCTCTTCATCCCCCGCCAGGTCAAACAAGCCAGCAGCATTCAGATAAAGCCACAATCGTCAATGTTAATTTTTAATTGTGCTTTGTCCTCTTCACAGTCAAACGGTAGGGAGGTCTTTTGTTGTTGTTTTTCCGTTTAATTTTTAAGACTAGGTTTCCTTTATCGCTCAGCCTGCCTCAAACTCTTGATCCAGCCTCTGGAGCACCTGGGCTTACACGGATGTGGTACCATCTCACCTGGCGTTGTTTTTTAATTAACCTTAAACTGGGATTGGTGTGCTCCACAGAGAAGAAACATTCAAAAACCAGTGCTCTTCAATGGGAAGCCCTCACTGCTAGTGGGAATGTAAAACAGCAGAGCCATTTTGGAATACAGTTTGGTGGTTTCTTACAAAACTACACATGTTCTTCCCATATCATCCAGCAATTGAATTGCTTGGTAAGAGCCCACGTGAGTGTGCAAACATTCAAAAACCTGCACATGAATGTTTATAGCCACTTTAGTTATAATTGCCCAAACCTAAAAACAACAGCATGTTGTGCACGCGTGCACACGCATGTTGTGTGTGTGTGTAGGGGGGATGGTTAAATAAATTATGGGACACCCAGATAATGGACTAGAATATGATTCAGTGCTCAAAAGAAATGGACTATGACCCCCTGGGAAGACTGGAAGCAGGGCTTAAATCTACATTACCAGGTAGAAGAAGCCCCTCTATGTGATCTATAAGACATTGTGGAAAAGGTGAAGCTAGGGGGGCAATGAAAGGACCTGTGGTTGCCGGCGATTGGCGGAGGGAGGAACAGGTGGTAGGGCAGAAGATTCCTAGGGGAGTGGCAATATTCTGTGGTATACTATGCTGGAGGACAGAAGACATCATAGGTGTCTTCAAACCCATAGAATGTACAAGCAGTGTGCCCTCATGTAAACTACCAAGTTTTTAGTTCATGAAAATGTATCAAAAATACAAATAGAAAATAAATGGCCAGACAGTATGCTTAGGAGAGCATCAAGGGAACTAGCTAGGCCGGAGGCCAAGGGGGTCAGTAGCTGGCTCTGTGCTGGGTGCCTCCCTGGTCAGCAGCACTGTGCAAGCTTCCTTGCCTTCCTGAGCCTCGCCATGCCTATCTGTAACCCAGATGCTCGTGATTGTAGGGAGACCAGACATGAGCCCTGCAGTCGCCAGGGTCTGGTTAAAAGTGCAAACAAAGCGAGGTGTGGCTCAAAATACAACTCACATCCTAGAGCAGGGGGTCAGGCCCTTTGTTCCTTCTATCGAGAGGCTTTCTCTGTTTGGAGTAGCCCCCTCCCCCCATACGGACACTGGAAACTTTGGCAGCATCTCAGTACCTGATCTCCCAAGCAATTCGATGCACCTGCTGTTCCCAATGGCTGTCCCACCTATTATATGTTCTGGCACTCTCCACCCCCACCTTCTGCCCCTATGACAGAGGAGGCTCTGGGAGTAGGGTACTGTTCTCTGATGCCCAGAACAGAATCTGGCATGCAGAGGCCCTGAAATACTGGCTATCCAGCATCTTTGTCCCAACCTCCTGATGGCTTTCCTCCTGCTCTCCACCCAGCACTGCCTCCCCTAACTTTACCCCTCCTGGGACTCGCACTGCCTGCAGACAAAATCCAACTTTTGACCAGGTTCGTTACACCCAGAAAGGGACAAGAGAGCAGCAGGAAGGGCCAGGGAAAGGAGAGGCCCAGGAGACACACCCAATACACACTCCCACAATAATCTGTAAGCCCGTGCACCCCCCATGTGCACCCCTCAGCCTTGCCTCTCTTGGCTCATCCTGGCCTTCAGGTTTACCCTTCCTCCCTCTCGGCTTCTGTCCAAGCTGTCTTGGGGTCTTCCTGGTCCAAGTTCCAACTAGCCCTGCCCAGAGTCCCACCTAGCCCTTCCCAGCTTCACCCAGGTGGTCATTGCTTTGTTATTATGCAGCTTAACACTCTGCTGTCTGTCTGCCAAGCCTGGTCCATAGGAGAAACTGTCCAGGGGAGTGCAGCCCCCTACCCTCCCTTGACTGTGGACTGGGGGCTCACATGCTTGTCCCTACAATTGATCCTCCCTGGCACAGGTGAGAAAGAGTACTTCCCAGCAGTGCCACTGATGTCATTATTTCTGTAACTGTCCTCACATGAGGATACCAGATCTGGCAGGTACTGGAGACATTTCACAGCCCAGACAGGGAAACTGAGGCCCCCTGACAGAAAAAAGGGCTTGTCAGGGGTCACGCATGTGACTTACAACACAATGCTGCTTCCCAGTGGGAAGGGCAGCCTCCAGATTCCTGCTGTGGGTCCCTGGCATGGGGTAGAAACTACACACAAGTGTCCCCCTTACTGCTTTTGAGAAAGTCACCCTACAGAGAGACCAAGAAGCTGGGCAGCAGATGAGCAGCACCCCCAGGTCCCCATGATGGGGGCAGGGCTGTGAGAAGCAGAGCAGGGTACTGAGGCCTGGCACAGCTGAGCTGCACTCAGAGGGCTGTGCCTCAGGGACCCCACCAGCTTTCATCACAAAGAACAGACACTCAGAGGCCCTGTGTGCCCACTGCCTCCATGCCAGATTACTAGCTAGCACACCACACTCCCACCTCTGCAGCCCTTCTCAGAGGACAGGGTTTGTCCTGGCCCACAAGTGGAAATGGGCAGCCTCCCCACAAGAATGCTCGGAAGTCTGAAGCAGGCCTTCCTGGTGAGTTCAAGGTATCAACGGGCTGCTATTGGCCGAGCACAGGGCAGCAGGGTCTATGCCCTTCAGGAGGTATGGGGGCACTTCCCGGTGCCTGGCCCCAGCTGGGCTTTGCAGGCAGTTGGGGGAAGGTTACGTTAATTATGCATCTGCACATATCTCAAAAATCTCATCTTGCCTGCTGCCCCGTATACAGCCCAACAACCCCCAGCTCTCCTTTTTACCTAATCCAAGACACCAGGAAAAACACTACCAGCTTTTCTGGCTTTGTGATTTTATGTCACCCTTTCCATTATAAGCCTCCAATTTTCAGAGGTTTATAGATCAGCTACAAAGAAAATAAAGCGTAGCTTCCCATTTTGACTAAAAGGAAGCACTGTGAAACCAGCAGGCTAGTGGGGTACCAGCACAGGTATGAGGGGTAGACATAGCTCCTTGTTTTCCCCCTTCTCTTCTCTTCTCTCCCGCCCATGCCAGGATGTGCCCCACCCTCAGGGAACTTGGAGGAGTCAGGGGTCCCTTCTTGAGAAGGGTACTGCAGTGAGGAATGGGGAAGTATCTGGTGCAACCCTTGCAACACCCATTAGAACCCAGTTCCCTGTTGGCAGTTTCCTTGGAACAAGGGACTCCAGTGAGCTAGGATAGATGCTTATTTTGGACCAAGAGCAGCAAGCGACAAGTGCCTGGCCTGCAGCAGGTGGGCCTGTCTGGCCAGGAGAAAGGCCCCTCCCTTTTGGATAGACTTCACCCTGCCAAGTTGCAGCAGCGTTTGGCCCGCTCTCCCAGCCCCTGCGCGCTCTGCTCTATCTCCCCCGCTTTGGCGTGCAAAGGTGTACAAGCACAAGCAGACAGGTTTGCAGCATTTTTGGCCTCTTTATTTAGAACCCGGCGGATGAGGAGCCGGGGCAGTGGTACAGATGGCTCAGGAACCTTTTTTTTTTTTTTAAACAGATTTGTCTTCAAGTTTAAAATAATAATAAGAGAGGCAGCAAAAGCGTGAAAAGATTGCAAGCTAGATGGGTAGTATGTAAGCTAGTTTGTGAGAGACTCCTTCCCCTAGAGCCTGCTGGAAAAATAAATTTACACTTGCTGATAATCTGAAGCGGGTGAAATATAGCGCCTTTGGCATAACCAATAACCGAGCAGTTGCGTGGCAGAGTGACCCACGCCTGGACATAAATAGAAAATATAAGTTAGTATAACTTTAAAAACTTTTTGTACAAATATACATGTTTTTTTATTTTTTTACTTTTTTTTTCTTTTTTCCCTTTTATCTTTTTTTTTTCTTTTTCTTCTTTTTTTTGCTTGCACTGAGATTCAGCAGAGATTAAACATTTTATATAAATGACTCTTAAAGCTTTACACCTTGGGACCATTGTACTCCATGTGCAGAATACATTTAGATATAGCAAAGTAAGCAATACATTGCACAGATAACAGATTTTAAAAACCGAAGGCTGCTATGCGGCTGCTGCCACCGGGTGCAACTGCTACATGAATGGTCCCAGCTGAGGCTCCGCGCTTATCCATCTTCCGCTGCCCAACAAGCTCCCCGTGCTCCTGGGGCTCTTAAGCTGCAGGAAGAAGATCAGTGAGCAGAGTCCGCTGCGGGGATGCCCCTCCACGACCCCCTCAGGGGCACCGGACTCACCTAACTCATCTCAGCCGCTTGCGCGGGGTTTGGTCAGGCGCGCCAACCCCAGAAGGTGCGCCAGCAGGGGGACACCCCGGGGGGCCATCGCTGGAGGACTTGCCCTCGGGCGCAGATCTCTTTCTTTTGGCGAAGAAATCTGCGGGCGACAGCGCGCGCACGCCGGGTCAGGGCGGGGCGGGGGGGGGCCCGGGAGACTCCAGAGGGGGCCGAGAGAGGGCGCGGGGCGCGGGGCAGGGGTGGGGACGCTGTCCCCGCCCGCGCCGAGGTCCGCGGCGGGTCAGCTTTGTTTACGTCGCCGCGCAATGTGCTGTGTAAGCATTTCCCCTTGTCCCGCGGCCAAGCCCCCCGGGGCTGCAGCCGTGCTTAACCCCCTCAGCGCCAAGCTCCACGCGCGCGTCAGCGCACCAGATGAGCTCTGGAGGCTGCAGTCCCAGACCAAGCTCCCAAGGGACCCTGCTCACCCTCCCATCGCGCCCTCTCGAGCCGCCGCCGAGCGCTGCGGCGAGAAAGGAGGGGGTGCGGCTGCAGCCGCGCCCTGAGCGCCGCGGGCCCTTTAATGCCACGGGAGGAGGCGGGGACCCAGCGCGGCCCCCGAGGACTGGGGAGAGACCGGCCGGCCGGACAAAGCGGGGCCGGCCCGGGGCGGGGCCGTGCGGGGCTCACCGGAGATGAGAGGCCCCGACAGCTTCTTGATCACCGCGCCGTTGGCGCCGGCCGCCGCAGTGCCGGCCGCGGGACGTCCCGGAATCCCCGCGTGCAGCGAGTCGGCGAGCGGCTCGGGGCCGCGCTGCGCCTGGTTCGCGCCCGACTCGGTGCTGTTCTGAGGCGCTGCGTCTGCGTCAGGGTCCGGGTCCGAGCCCAGCTCGGAAGCGGAGACCGAGGCCGGGGCCAGCGCTGGCACCAGAGCAGGGGCCAGCGCTGGGACCAGCGCCGGGGGCAGCGGCGGGGCCATTGGCGGGGCCTTTGGCGGAGCCATTGGCAGGGCCTTTGGCGGGGCCATTGGCGGGGGCATTAGCGGGGCCTTTGGCGGGGCCATTGACGGGGCCTTTGGCGGAGCCATTGGCGGCGCCTTTGGCGGGGCCATTGGCGGGGCCATTGGCGGCGCCTTTGGCGGGGCCATTGGCGGGGCCATTGGCGGGGCCATAGGCAGGGCCATTGGCGGGGCCATTGGCGGGGCCATAGGCGGGGCCATTGGCGGGGCCGCGACAGGAGCCAGCGCTGGGACCATCGCCGGGGCCATTGGCGGGGCCAACGGCGGGACCACGAGAGGAACCAGCCCCGGGGCCACTACAGGGGCCAGGGGCGGACCAGGCGCCGGGACCCGGACGCTGGGCGGCCTCTGCCCTGGCTCCTCGTCTGGGCCGTCGATGGGCTCAGCAGCCCGCGGCTGGGGGGCTGGGATGACAGCCACGACCACTGGAGGTGGCTGGGGCGCCACCAGCAGGCGACAGCGCCCCACCTGCACCGTCTCGCGATAGAAGGCGGGCACGGACTCGCTGTCCACCTCCATCCACTGCAGGCGCCCGGGGCCCCGGAGCGGCACGTCCTCCTTGAAGTTGAAGTCCCAGCGGTTCTGGTCCTCTGCGGACAGCTCAGCTAGGCGCATCCGCAGCTCGCGGCCCAGCTCCTCGTGGTCTACGGGCCCGAAGAGGCTACGGCAAGCGCTCGTGCGCGCCATCACAGGGAAGTTTCCACCGTTGACCAGGCGCTCCATCGCCGAGGTGCTGCGGAGGTACACGTCGTACATGATCTGGGCTCTATGAGCCCGGGCGGCGAGAGAGGAGAGAGGAACGAAAGAAGGAGGAAGAGAGAAGAAGAGGGCGGAGGCCGGGCGCGAGCGAGACCCAGCAGAGCCGAGTCCGCGCTTGCAAAGGGGCGCATTGGGAGAGCGGGCGCTGCGGCTACCTGGCTGTCGGGTAGAGGACGGCTCCCGAGTCCCGTTCGCTGGTCGTGTCTGGCCGCAGCCGCGCCCCCTCGGAGCTGCTTTCCTGCCTGCTCGCTTGCTCGATTGGGCCTAGCCGGCACCCCTCGAGCACAGCGCACTTGGCCTGCGGAACGCCCCGCTGCCTGTGCCCCTTTATACGCGCGGGCCCCACCCCCGCGCGCGCGGGCCCCGCCGCGATTAGCATAATGTAGTATTTTCAGTTTCAACAACACCACAGCGATTGGCTGGTGGAGCACCGCCCCGCCCCCAGCGGCCCGGCCCCCGCGCACCGCCCATTGGCCGCGCGCACACACCCCGGGCCGGGTGGGGCGCGCGGCCGGGCGCGGCTGATTGGCGGCCGCACGAGCGCGCCGTGGCGGGCGGAGGGGGGGGGGAGGCGGGGCGCGAGTTAAAGGGCGCTGCGGGCGGTAACGTGATACCGCGGCGCCCCGCCCCCTCGCCCCATCCCCCTCCTTAGCCCCCTCCCCCAGCCGGCTCCTTTGTCTCTGGCGGGGGCTACGCGGCGCGGCGCGGGCACCCCCTCTGCCAGCGTAGTGGGCAAGGCCCTCGGCAGACCCGGCGTCCGGCCAGGCCCCACTGATCGCCATTGGGCCCCCCTGCGCCAGCTGACTGGGCTTTAACCCGCTGCTCCCAGCTCGTCCCTGGCTCTAGTGGGGTCTCGGGCTGCCCTCGCGCAGGCTCCAGCGCCCGCGCTTGCACCCTGCCCACGACGGATCCGCGCACCTGGAGGCGGGGCACACCTGCCCGCCCTCGGGTCTCAAGCGGGGGGTCTCTAGCGGAGAGGAGGGGACAGGGGTCAACTCAGCTCTAGCCTGGAGGGGCCATGTGGGGAACACGTTGAGAACAAGCATCAGCTCCCTAGAGCCAAATCCTTGAGCCCACCTGCCCAACAGTTGGGACACAGGCGGAGCCCATCCTGCGCTGTGCCCGCCATCTCACTGACCAGGTGCCCAAACCCTCGGGCTTGGGCCAAACTACTGCAAATCCGGGTTCTGCCTTCCAGGGTGGCTGCAGGTTGTATTACTGTGCAGGGAAGAATCTGCCTGAAGTCATAGGGGAAAGACTTGCGAAGGACCGTGCCCTTCCCCCACCACCGGTCGCCTAATGTAGTAGCCTAGGGGCAAGAGAGACAAACACTCGAAACCGCTGGTCCCGGTCCCTGAGGCACAGGTCCGCAGGGGAAACTCATTTTCTGCTGCCTGTCCTGGTGCAAGACCCCCAGGACACCTCATTCCCCTCCAAGCCAGGAACACCACCGAGGTGGGGGTGGGGGGACCAGGACTGCCAGCCTTCTAAGAGGGTCTGGCACAGGCCTCAGGGCCTGGCGGAGAGGCCTCGCTCTGGAGGGAGGGAAAGTGAGACTCATTCACCCCCACCAGCCTGTCTCTCCTGGGCAGGGTGCTTGCAGGACTCCCCAGGAAGTGCTAACTGGACAGTGGGGCCACAGGGGATCTTTGCAGCTCTCTGAGCAAGGAAGGTAAACTGAACAGCACAGCTGAGGGACAGGGCCAAGTGCCATTCTTGGCTCCTGATGTTTGGAACCAAAGGTGGTAACTTGTGTGAATTTCTTTTTTTCTCTGTGTATTCTAAATTTTCCACAAACACAAATGTCACAGTATTTTATCTTCAGAAAAAAAGAAAAAGATGACCACTTCCTAAAGAGCCCATAAACCCCTTGAGCAGGGCTGATGTGAATTGGCATGGGGTCAAAAGGAGACAGGGCCTTGTTCCATCCCATGCTAAAGCCATGCCAGACCCCCAGGAAACCTAGGTTACAGATTCACACTGAGTAGTGAACATATGGCTCCAGAGTGTCCAGAAAAGTCCAGATATGCAGGCTTCACACGTCCAAGAGGGCAAGCTGAGGAAGACCTGCCCTAGCCCATAGCTCATGCCATGTGCTGCAGGGGGTGTCTTTGCACCCCAGGCTCAGCCCTCATGATACACCCCTTGGGATGGAGCTGCTATTACTCTGTTTGAAGGGAGAAGCAGTAAAATGCCTAGGTAGTACCTGGATTGGTGCTAAGGCCACACAGCTGGGAGGGAGCAGTCT
The DNA here is from genome assembly GCA_004027295.1 of Dolichotis patagonum. Classification (NCBI taxonomy): domain Eukaryota; kingdom Metazoa; phylum Chordata; class Mammalia; order Rodentia; family Caviidae; genus Dolichotis; species Dolichotis patagonum. Next base: position 27,009 of record PVJX010001473.1, on the reverse strand, counting down.
GGGACACTCTCCCTCCCCACTTTTTGGTTTGGCTTCCACTCTGGCCTTCTTTTTTCTACCTTGCCAGCTTAATCATGGTGTCATTATCAGGTGCCAAGGTCTCTCCTTCTCTTGCCCTCATTAGTGCAAGGGAAGTGACCATCTCTACATCTGTGACTCGGAACACTATGAAAGATGGTGCCAACAGGTTTGTCAGACTTGGTTCCAGGGGTGAGATTGAACCCCACACACACACACCTGAGCCAGGAACACACCTGGACAGAGACCTCAGGAGCTGGGGCTGGGCATCCGAAAGAAACCCAACTCTCAACTCCAGCAAGCCTCGAAGTAGGCAAACATTGTCTGGGTACAACAATCCAGTTCTATTTTTGTAATTAAAAATACATCCAAAGGGAAAGGGAAACAAAAAGAACAATATTTGTACTCTGTTGCTGCAGAGAGCTGAAGGGGGGAGGGGGTGCTGGTCCCAGAAGAGTGTTCTGGGCTCAGCAGGGACCGGGTTCCTGGGCTGAATGCTCCACTCCTGCCTGCACGAGTGAGGAGGCGGGGCTCCCATAGAGTGCGCTAGGCTCCCATATCCCATTCCTGGTTCCTCCGAACAGTGTGTATGGTTTTCCTGTGATTCTGTCCCAGCGAGAGAGGAAAGACAGAGAAAAAGCAGTGCATGAGCTCAGCTTCTTTGCTTTCCTTTGAGAGCACTGGAAGATCACACTTTCCAGGCCCTCTGCATCCAGGTGGAGCCCTGAGATCAGTTTAGGCCTGCGAACTCGGCAGAAGTGCGGCCACTTCAGATTCTGTCCACTGTCCAAGCAGTCCTGCTGCTCCCCCTACTGGCCAAACGGGGAACCTGGCCTGCGGACAGCAGCCGCCAAACCAGCGCGTCACCGCTCGCTCACATTGCAGGGGCGGGGGTGGGGGGTGGGGTGGCGGTAAGGAATAGAGACACGGTGTTTTAAACTCCTGAAAGTGAGGGGTTGTCTCTTTGGCGGCTGGCATTAATGGACTCTGGCTAGCACATATGGCTGGCAAGTAGTTCTGCAAGCACTGGAAGAGGAGGGAAACAGGCCAGAGATTAAATCCTCTCTGCAGATCCAAATGGTCCAGGCAGGGTGAACCCACTCAGTCCAGTTCCTCGCCCCAGCTCTCATGAAGGAAAGATCCACCAATCATCACACATACGATTCCAGCCCTCCTGGAGGTTTGTTCTTGGGAGAAACTGGTGCAGTTAAACCAGCTCAGTTCTGGAGGGACCGTACATGTGCCTGTCGCTGCAACATTCCCACGACTGGTCAGTCTAGCTGCAGACACCGAAGCTCCCCACGGGAACCACAGAAGTGTGGATCTCTCAGCGAAAGAGCCGCAGAACCGAGCAGCCCGAGACCTTGTCTTTGGCCTCTTGCTGCCCTCTGGTGGCAGACCTCTGCACCAGCGCCTCACCTGGCTGCCAACCTTTTCTTGCCGTGGCGGTGGCAGTGGTGCCCGCTGCTTCCCCGGTGTGGTCACCTCCTGTAAGCTTTGTGCTGCAGTTGGCTCCCTAGGACCAGGGATGGTTGCTCTGTGTCTGGCTCGGCCTGCCCGAGGGCCCCGAAGAACACAAGAGTTTGGGATATGGGGTGCCTGGCAATGGGGTGACTAAGGATAGAGCTGGGACTCTTTTCTACCCTCTGACCCAAGTTCAAACCTGCTTCAGGCTGCTTCCCTGTGCTTAGAGACCCTGAGCTGTCTTTTCAAACAAATTAAGGCTCTGAGATTTTTCCATCGCAGAGTGGGCCACGTGTCATCTGTCATGACAGGAAGCTGGGAAGTGCAGTCATCGGTCACAGCCAGGGGCTGGCTGTTGCACACAGCTGTTCTGGGGGCCCTGGAGCACCTGCTGCCCAGGGCTCACAGTGTGACCCCCGAAGATCTCTGAGGGGGTCTGTCCCTCGGCTCCCTCCCTAACTGTTGTCCGAGTGATGCCCTTTCTGCGGAGGCTGAAAGGACGTGACAAACAATGACAAGCCAGGTGTCTCAACCTTGTGCTGCTCAGGATCTGACCTCTACCAGGCTGATGCATTGTTTAATCCAGTGCCCCGGAGAGGGAGGTGACATAGGCTCAGAGAGTTTAAGCAACCTGCTCGAGATCACCCAGCAGTCAAGACAGTACTGAGGCTGCCTTCCACACAACCCTCAGCCCTTCCTGGAGTTCTGCGAGCAAGGGTCTCTGGTGAACCCCTGGAGCTAGGCAGAAAAGGCCACTTCTTTAGCCTCAGGCTGTGTCACTTAGTCAGGGGCACTTGGACTAGACCCTGGGAGGCAACGTCCGGGAACGCCGTCAACTCCCCCCGCCCTCCGCGCTGCGCCTCTTGGTCTCAGTAAATTGGGATGGAGAGGCCCGAGGGTGGGGGGAGTTACAGATTAACCAGGCGGCCCCCAGCAGCAGGCAGCGACCGGCCAGGCCAAGCGCCCGGCCGCGCAATCGTCTCTCCCGCACCAGCTCCCGCGCCGGCTCGCCCCGCCCCGCCCCGCCCCGCCCGGGACGCGCTGTTCTCGAGCTGCTGCCAGGCACGTCCTCCGAAGGTGTCGGCCTCCCTCCGGTGACGCGGCCGCACGGGGCACCGGCTCCGATTACAGGGGCTGCCTTGTGCTCGGGTCCAGGTCGGGGGTCCTCACTCCCCAAGAATGGGCGGGGAAGACCAGCGAGAACAAGGAACCCCCGCGGACAGGGGCCGGTCCGGACACGTGCAGGGGCCCCTTCTCGGAGGGAGGAGGGGGACCCCGGGCCAAGTGTCCCAGGGCACTTGTGTCTTCCTAGGCTCCAGACTGGCCTCTCAGGGGTGGGGGTGGGGGGGCTATAGGGCAAGTGGGGACCTGTGTCTCACACCGTCTCTAGGCAGCGCTGAGACGAACCCCCCTCCCCCGCCTTCCCTCCTCCGAGCCTCAGAACACAGGTTAGGGGGTCCCTGGTGGCTCTGCTCACTTTGCCAGGGAAGCAGCATAAAAACAAATCTAGTGAGAGCAGACTCCTTCCCCCAGCTCCCCCCCTTGTCAGAGATAGTGGGGACCCATGAAGCATTGTCTCTCACCCACGGGGTGCACCAGAGACCCCAGGCCCCTCCAACCCACAACTCCCAGTACCCATGTCACAGTGTGCAGAGAAGCCCAGGACCTGCCTGAAACAGGGGGAGTAGGGATGCCCCGCTGCACCCTAGTCCTGCCCTCCAGCAAAGCCTGTAGTGACAGCGATCTCATTCCCATGCCTGCTGGAATGGAGGGGTGACGAGGGCTTCCTGGGCCCTGAGAAAGACTCTTATTTCACACATCAGTGATGCCTTTATCACGTGGTGTAACCTGGATCCTGTAACGGCCCTGTGCGTGAGACTGAAGCAGGACTTAGCAAGGTGAGGAAGATGAAGGAACAAGCGCCTGCCCTTAGGCTCCGCCCCTTCACACTGCGCTGCGTGGTGGGGGGGGGCCTTCACCGCTCCATCCCTTCATTCTTCCTTTCTTCCTCCCCTCCCCCTCACCTCCAGCTAAGTTTCAAGGTGAGAGCAGTTTGTTAGACCCAGAAAACTGGCTTCTTCCTGACCAGACCTCCCTGGCCCCGGCAGGCCAACGGCTGCTCAGAGTGAGTGCCCAGCAGACAACAGAGCCGCCCCTCCTCCCCTCCCACCGGCAGATCCGCCAGGGTAAAAACCTTCCCCCCATCACCACAGCCTACTGCTGGCCGTCTGCTGCCCCCTGGTGTAGAGCAGGAGCACAGCTGCCCATCCTTCTGGGGTCGGTGGGGCAGCCTCTGACCACGTTGCCTCCCCATTTGCAGCTCACACCTGCAGGGGGCGTGGCAGGGCTCTTGCTCTCTGTGACTCAGAGCCCCTCACGCAGATGGAAAAACTGGGGCTCAGGAGGGCAAGCTCTTGTCCACGCTGGTAAAGTACGAGGCTACTAGCCCAGAAGAGCTGACTACAGAGCCCTGTATGTCACTCCCAGGCTCTGTCATAAACACAAAAGGCCAGGGATTGACAACCTAGGGCTGGCTCCTTCTTGACGACTGTTCAACAAAGGTTCTACCTTGCTCAACCAGCAGGAGGGACAGGATGGTAGCAGGGGTGGGCACTGCCCAATTGAGGGGCAGATCCATGGGCTTTGGAGTCAAGTGGAGCTGCTGCTTCTTACTGGCTGTGTGTCCTTGGGCAAGTCCCTTAACCTCTCTGTGCCTCTTCTTTCCCACCTGGGAGGCCTCTAATGAGGCTTAGAGGCCATATAGGCAGGAAGTGACTGGCATGGCTGCCCCTCTCCTCCCCCACTGCCTCCCCCCGCCAATCTAAAGGGTCAGGCAGCACACAGTCCTGGTGCCAGCTCTTCTGCTGCTGTATGACAACACAGTGAGGGACGGGAGGAGAAATCAGTGCCTGAAGCAGCAGAGTGCCCAACTGCAAGAGGCAAAGGGCCAGTTACTTGACGAGGCACAGAACTCAGAGGGCTTTCGGCATGGCACTTTGTTCTGAGCCCCACAGCCCGGAAGGGGTCAGCTGGTGAGAGATATGTTCAAAGTGAGGACAAGGACTCAGTCTATCCAGCATAGTGGGCACCAACCATGGGCAGGGTGCCTGGCCAGGGCCCTCTCAGGCTGCCTTGGTTTGTAATTGTGCACTCCAAACCCGGTAAGAACGCAGGCACAGGGCCCAGAGCCGAGCAGCTACACCTGAGAACAAATGGGGGGCACCTGGGGGTCTTGGAGGCTCACCCAGCCAGTCCAGGGTGCTCAGAGAAGAGCACAGCAGAGAGCTGCTCCTTCCCTTTGCAAAGCCAGGCCAGCTGCCCCCGTGGAAAACAAATGGCCTGGGTCTCTAAAGACAGGCACCCAGAGACCACCCAGCAGAGCTCTGTTTAGCCTCCAAGGATCAGAGAGGGGAACGTGACCAACAGTCCCCATTGGCTCCCTCGGACTGCACTCTAGTCTCCTCCCAAAGCTCCCCAAGGTCTTCAGTCTTCCACCCCATGCTATGGACACCTCGCCACGCAGCTGTCTTGACATACGCCTCTTCCCTCTTGTGTGAAGCCACCGTGTGTCACAGCCTGAGTCTAGGCCCACAGGGGTGCTCTACCCCCAGGCCCATCTGCACACTGTCACCCAAGGTGGACCTCGGCCTAACAGGGCTAGAGCCGGGCTGCCGCCTAAAGCCCAGCCACAGGTGGATCAGAAACCACCCTGCTGCTAAGGAGACAAGATCCAACCTCAGGCCCCTCTCCTAGAAGCCGGACTCCCCAAACTCCCAACCCTGCCTGCCTGACACCCATCTGAGGCGTCTACCGGCCGTAGGCTAGGGTCAGGGAATTCTGGACCCACCCTCTGAGACTCAACTGATGGCCTCCAAGATGGAGGAAGAAACTGAGGCTAGGCCCCCCGCAGTGTCCACAGCAGGCTCAGGCACCCCGCACCCTACAATGCTATATGTAACTCTCAGGACAGATCGCTATCAAGCAGGGGTTGGAGCTGAGCGCACTGAGTGGACCTGAATGAGGTCCATGCACCTCCTGCCGGTCAGGATCTGAAACTGCTCGGCCACATTCAGAGCAGGAGAGTCCGGGCGGGAGCAGGCAGTGTGGGCAGAGGATGGCCAAAGCTGAGCCAGGGCAGTACCAGAACCCGCACTACCAAAACCGGTAGACGCTCCTGAAGAGTGACATTTGAGGTGAGTCTTCAGGGACAGTAAGAGACGTTATCAGATGCGTGCGTATTCCAGGGGCAGCCCCTGCGCCCCTCTCCCCACTGCAGAGTGGCATATTCTTGAAATCCTAAACCTTTAAGCTCATGTGTCTCTGTCCCATTCCCCACAAGCCACTCTCCCATTTCTTGGCTCCCTTTTGTGACAAAAACCTCTCACAGGAGTTGTGCACACCCCCCGCTGCCCTTTCCCCCTGTTTTGGGCCAACAGAGCTCCATCAGAGTCATCTGTGACCTCCGGGCTCGAAACCCAACAGACAGCTCCCAGCCTCCACCCCTCTCCCGGCCCCAGCTCCTGCGGTCCCCCCTCCCTGGCCATTCCCAGGGGCCTCCTCCTGTGTGGGGTGAAGTCTTGGCCCCTGACCCGTCTGCTCTTGGTCCCTTCAATGCTGAGTCCTCTCTCCTGGGTGGGCTCCTGAATGCCACCTCCATGCGTGCAGTTCGGCCCACAGCCCAGGGTACAGGCGCCGTGTTCTCTCCTGGACCTCAGCTCCGCCCCACCCCCAACAACACAGCAACCTTAAGCCCTGTTCTCTGCCCCCGCTCTCTACCCCAGTTATACCTGTGGCTAACAGCGGCCCCACATCTGAAGGGCTGTGGCCAAGTCAGCTCTCTGTGCACACACAACCCACCAGGGGGGCTCCTTCCCACAGAGAGGAGTGGAATCTGTGCCTTGCTTCCTCCACTGGACCCCCCCCATCCCAGTCCATGTCCCCTGGACCCCGGTGGAAGCCAGCCATCAGACTCCTGAGCACATCAGCACCAGCTCCCACTGGGACACAGGGCAGCCAGCACCCAGGTGCACTGGTGCTCAAAGCAGGTGGTCAGTGTTTCTAAGGTGCTCAGGGTCTCCTGCTTTACAGCCTTGGCCAGCGGGGTGGGCAGCAACCCCGGCCCCAACATGCAGCAGTCAAGGAGATCCTTTCTAGGACACATGGCCCCATCCTACAGTTCCAGCCCCTCGGGGGCCTCCATACTGGATGTCTGTCCCACCTCACCCCCATACCTCATGCCCCAGCCCCGCCACTGTTCCCAGTTTCCTGAACACCCAGGCTGGGGCTAAGCTTCTTCCTGTGGTCAGTCCCCCTAGAGGAACAATCACCTGGGAAAATGCAGAGGTTTGCTGAGTGGCCATGTAAGTGGTTGGTCGCACTGGCCCACAGCCAAAGCTACTTCCTCTAGAAGAGGAAGTCTAAAGGTCCAAGGATTCCCAGTGCTTCTCTTTCCTCTTCTAGCCAGAAGGGAAAATTTCCCACAGTTCCTCACGACCAGGAAGTTTCCCCGCCCCTACTGCCACATTCGCCTTATAAACAAAAGCTAGGATTTCTTCTGCCCAACCAGTTCCCTGCCACTGCAGACCCTGCTTGGCACCAGAGGGGAAGCATGGTAAGTGGCCCCTTCCTGTCCACCCCAGGATCCAGAGTATTCCAGGCCTCCCTTGCCAGGCTCTGGTCAGTTTCAGTTGCTCACCCAACCCCTTCCTGCACGTTCACCCTCCAAGCCATGCCCAGGGGCCCCAGGAGCCAGAGACGGTCCAACCTCTGGCCAGGATGGTGAGGAGCAGCCAGGGAACCTGACCAGTCAGTCCTGGGGAGTTCAGAACTTCTTGGGGACAACCCCTCACCCCTGCCTGCAGCACAGAACCATCGGGGACTCCAGTCTTTCCCCCAGGGCTCCTGAATGGGAGACATTCTGAGATTCTGGCCTCCCAGACTCTCCTCCTCCTGTGCCAGCCCTTCTGTGCATCCTTCCCAGACCCCTGGCTGGGCCTGCCCTGGCTCTGGGCTCTGGTGGGACCCATCCCCCTCACATCTAGGGGAGAAGGGGGACTGAGCTAGGCAGAGGACCTGGGACTGGCCCTCCTCATATGTGGACGCATTTCCCCCACTTACACTGTTTGCCTTGGACCCTTCCTCCCACTGTGCTCGGGCCTGTGAACAGACGTCCCTGGAGACATCAATGGCCCTGCCTGCAGACCTCGGGCTACCTGGCTCTGCTCCTCGCTCCAGTTCTGTATCCTGCCTTCCCTGCTGCTGCAGCTCTCTGCGATAGAGCTGAGACCAAGACATGGAAGAGGGACACTGGTCGAGGGGACACTGGTCCTGACATTTGGCCTGGCCATTGCCGGGAGGTTGGGGCCATGTCCTCACTGAGCATTTGGTTACCTAGCAACAGTCAACTCTCTGGAGAACTCTGAGAAGGGTGCAGGGCCTGGGCCAACTGACTCCAGGGCCCTGTGTGCTCCTACAGGCTCCAGCAGGGCTGGCCGACATGGGGTGACATGAGGTCTCATGTCCCTGTGTGCCATGCATCTCCGGCGACCCAGGCAAGGGTGTGGGGACATGGCAGCAGGGTGACACTGGGCAAAGCTAGCCAGGTAGTCCTGAGCAGCCTCACGGTCTGTGGAGGGACCTAAAGAGGTGCCCTGCAGGGCTCCCGTCCCTCCTCGGAGCAGTGGGGGGGGAGGGGACCAGGCCAGACCAGGGCCCCCCTCCCTCTTCTCGCTTCTCTTTTTTTCTTTTCGGTCCCGTGCTATGCCTCCCCTCAGCCCCTCCCTAAAAGGACACCCTGTGCTACTCGAGGGGGTCAGAATCTCTGGGTCCACCCAGGACAGTAGAGAATGTGCAAGACATGGGTCGCCAAAAAACCCTCTTGCAGGAGCGGGGAGCCTGCAGGAGCCTCGAGCCTGGGCCGGCAGTGGGCGGAGAGGTGGGCAAAGTCTTTGGGGGCGTGCTGTGTGCAGCCAATGAGTGCGCAGAGGTCGGAGCTCCCGCACTCCCAAAACCAGAGGGCGAGGTGCGGGCAGGGCCAGCCGGGGGCGGGGCCAACCCAGAGCAGGGCGGGCCCATCCTGAGTCACCCCCAAAAGGGCGGGGCCGGGCTCACCCCGGAAGGGCATATGTCCTAGTCTCCTAGTCGCCGGGAGGGCTCACCCCACAACAGCCAGAGTCCAAGTCTGTCCAGTGAAAGCAGGTACTGGAGACCAACCCGGCGCCTGCAGCCCTGGGTCCTGAACCCCCGCCACGACCGAGCCTCGGCTCAGGGAGTCTCAGCGAGTCGCCCCCGAAGGGTGTGCAGGACGGTCCAATTCCCAGGCTACGGCGCACCGGAGGATGGGCAGGGTGCAGGCCAGCTCCCCCGGCTCTCCGGCTCTCCGTGCTGCCGCCCCGCCCCGGCCCGGCCCTCCTCACCCCATCCGGTCCCCACCTGTGGATCAGGGGGCCACTGGCAAAACGTGGGCGACCTCAGTGCGGCTGCAAAATCCTGTTGCCGCCGGTTGTGGGGGACAGGGTGGTTGGGCGGAGGAAGCACCCTGCCATAGGAAGTGGCGCAGAGCTGCCCGGGTGGGGGTATCACCCGGAAGGCTGCACGGGGTCTCCCTGTCCCCAGCCCGGCAGCACTAGAGGCCCCCTGCGCTCTGGCTGCAGATCGCGGGCGAAGGAAACCACAGTAGGACTTTAGGACCACCTGCACGGTGCCCCAGTCAGCTCCACGTCCTGAGAAGGCGCCATCCGAGTCGCAGTCAGCAGCCTCTGGGGGCCCGGTTTTCTTCTAACACGGGACATGACCGCCCTCCTGTGTAGGACCCCTGCAGACTGAGCTGGCTTCCACGTGGTGGGGGGCTGTCTCCCCTCCTCTGGAGGCTGTGTGGGGAGACCAGGACTTGTCAGATGTTGGGGAAGGGCAGCTGACCCACACGCAGGATGCTGAGAGGCTGGGCAGGGTCTGTCCTCTCCCACCGTCCTCTGGCAGGCACCGCCGGTCTCTAGCCCGGTGACTCAGCACCCTTGTCCGGACCAACAGGACTTTTGCCCCTTGTCTGCTTCCAAGGCTCTGCCAGCCTCCTGGTCAGTTCCCTTCTTCCCAGGCCTCTCTCCGGAGCCCGCCCAGGATGCAGGGAGCTGCGGCCCCCAGGGCCCACCAGTCCTCCAGCAGGGTGGGCACTCTGGGCCGGCCGGGGGTCATCCTGCTCACCTACCTGCTGGCCGCCCTGGAGTTCACCTGCCTCTTCATGCAGTTCTCCATCCTGCCGGTGAGTAACCCCGAGGCCCAGGCCAGCAGCCCTCACGCCTCTCCTGCTGCCCGTCTCCTCGGTGGCAGGGAGCAAGGGTGGAGGCTTGATGGGCAGGGAAACCCTCCTGCTGGGGTCTGCAGCCCCCGTCGAGCTGAGTGCACTAAGGACATTGGGTCAACCCTCATCACAGTCCACTACGCTGGCTGCCAGGCACCCCAGGAAACAGCCTCAGGGAGCCACTGCCCGGCCCTCCTGGAGCAGCAGCCCTCTCCCTGGCAGTCCTGGTGCTAGACATCCACCAGGGACCTTTGCCCTAATTGATCCTCTGCCCGACACCTGTGCAGCCCATGGCCTGACTGTGCACAGGCCTCTGAGCAGGTGCCCCTCCAGAAACCTCCCGTGACTGCAGCTGCCGGGGACCACACTGCACCTGGCTTCATATTCCCTCAGTTGTCCTGATCTGCTTGCCTGTGTATCCTATTGTGTGTGTCCTCACTATTATTCAGTTTCTCTCTCCTGGCCAGGCATGGTGGCATATTTCTTCAGGTAATCACAGCACTTGGGAGGCTGAGGCAGGAGGATCACTCAGAGTTTGAGGCCAGCCTGGGCTACATAGTGAGTTCAAGCCCATCCTAAACTGCATAGTGAGACCCTACCTCAAAAAATAATTTCTCTCTCGCCCATTGGAATGTGAGGGCAGGGACTTGATCTAACTAGTTCCCTGAACTTAGCCAGGTTCCCAGAAGCCCATTGAGCAGTCACTGTTGGCTGCTGGTACCCACCTACCTTCAGTTCAGTCTCCCTGTTTACTTTTGTTTATTCATTCAACAAACCTCTTTGAAACTAGCCCATAGGGTCTCCGCTTCCATGGACAACAACACCCAGGGAAGTCTGGAAGACCCCAAAGCCTCTCCCACCCCACAAGTCTCCCTGGAGATTCCCTAGGCTCAGGCTTAATGGCATACTCTGTGCTGGACTTGGGACCCATGCAGAGTGGGCCTTGACCCCCCAGGGTGGTCAGCAGGCCAGGCTGAGCCGAACCCAGGTGCCAGGGCCCACAGTGGCCCTGAGTGTGGCTGGTTTCTCACTCACATCCTCCCAGAAGCCGAAGGCCAGGGACACCTGGAAACGAAGTCACACGTCACCAAGAGGTAGGCCCAGTAAGTCTGCAGCCCCCGAAAGCCCGGGCCATGCAAAGTCCAGCCAGGCCAGGAGCCAGTGCGTCCCCCAGGCCTGGGGTTCTGCAAAGGAGCACGGCCAGGCTGCCCAGCCCTGGGACCTCTCCCCACTCTTCCTCCCAAACACAGCTCAAACCTTGCAGATGACCTTCAAGCCCAGGCAGATACTTGAGCTCCCTTGTCACAAAACAGTGGTGACTGTCCCTCTCTCACTTGCAGCACTGGTGCAGGAGTAGGCGAGCGTGTGAGGGCATGAGTGGTGTCACTAAAAACATAATTCAGGGTTAGACTTGCAGTGGAAAAATAGATGGTAGAGAGGCCAAGGGGCCTGAGAGCCCAAGGACATGAGGCAGTTTTGGGGTCAGGAAGACCTGGCTGAGAAGGTAACATTGGAGCAAAGCTCAAAGGACACTGGAGTAGCACAGCTAGTGCAAAGGCCCTGGGGTAGAAAGGAACAGTTCAAGGCAGAAGGGGCCACATCAACCAAAGGTTAAGCTAGGAGCCACCCTGCAGCTGACCCCAGAGCCAGCTGCTTGTGGGGAGCAGTGCAGGGGTCAGCAGTGACCCCGACGGGGCAGAGCAGGGAGATGCCCCGGAGGGAGAAGCAGCCAGGTAGCTGCTCAGAGGACCCTGCTCCGGCCACAGGCTGCAGGGCAGCAGGCATTGCATCATGGGAGCTCCCAGGAGGGGACTGTGGGGAGAGCCAGGAGAGGAGCTTGGGGAGCCCTGTCCTTGGGGTGGTGAGAGGATGAGACGGGATGCCCGAGGGGAGAGTGATCAGGTAGGTGGGTTTGGGTCGGGATTTTAGCTCCTCACAGCAGCAGAGGTGGGGAGTGGGAGGGGGGATTTGGAGAGAGAGGAGAAGATGGGATACAGCAGGATCAGAGGAGAGAAAGTAGAGGGGAGGGTGGGGTGATGCTTATGTCCAGTCCACAGAGCACAGACCAGATAGACAGGGTTCAGGCTCCCCCAGTTAAAGTTTCCAGGACGAAGCTGGAGGGGAAGGAGGCAGGGAGTCTATGATAGAGGGTGGAGAGGGTTACTGGTGGTCCCTGGGACTCCAGTTACACGGGCAGGGTAGGACAGGGTGAACAGGGCAGGGTTGGGGAGCTTTGGAGGAGGTCCACGTGTGAGACGAGGGAGCTCATTGTCTTAAGGTTCTGGAGACTGGAAGTCCAAGATCAAAGTGTCAGCTGGGCTGAGTTCTCTCTGAGACCAGTGGTGATGGTGCTGGTAAGGGACTTTCGTGCCTCCTCCACCTCCTGGTAGGCCTGACATCCCTTGGCTTGTGGCTTCATCTCTTCATCTCTTCTTCGTCTTTATGCTTCTTTTCATGATCACCCCTCTGTGTCTGGGTCCAACATTCCCCTCCTAAAGGACAGCTACCACATGGGATTGGGCCCATGCTGAAATCCTCATCTAATCTGAGTACCTCTGTGAAGACCCTGTCCCCAACTAACGTCACATTTTGAGGTGCTGAGGGTTAAGGCTCCAACTTATGAATTTGGAGGGACACATTTCAGCCATAATAGATGAGATCACAGGAGGGAGAGGCAAGGTACTCAGATGGGGGCATTAAAGTCACAGAAAATGACAGCAGGATGGGATCAGGGCCTGGGGACCTAGGGACTTCTGTCTTCTCTGGAGGGACACCATCAGGGCCCTGTTTCTCCTGATGTACCCTCCCAGGACAGGCTGAGGACTGGGTCCTGCTGGCAGTGAGCCACCTCCTGCGGGGTCATTAAGGTGCTCAGGAACAATCTCTTCCTGGCCAGGACAGTACTACAGTCTTTCCCATGAAGCTTTGCATGAGTGAAGTCATAGAGTGGGTGGGACATTTCAAGTGCTGCAGAGGGGAGGAAGTCGGCAGCCTGTTGGGATCACCACACCCCTAGGGGTCATGACACAGAGGAGTTCCTGTGTCTTTGTGGAAGGGACCTCCAAAGGCTACACTGGCCAATGAACCTGTACTTCCTCTCATCCCTCCCCTTCTTGGACTCTTCCCTGTCCCCCAAATGTGTTTCAGTATCTGTCCCGAAGACTGGGCATGGACTCTGTTGCCTTTGGCTATCTGCAGACCACCTTCGGGGTGCTTCAGCTGCTGGGTGGGCCTGTATTTGGCAGGTACAGTGGCAAAGGAGATCTGGTGCCCCTTGACCCATGATGATCTCCCCACCCCTCAAGAAGGGGTCCTGCCAGCTTCCCTGCCAGTGGACCCCATGAAGTGGCAGCCCCACCACTTCAGACAGGCAAGTGAGGTGCAGAAGGGCTTTGACCCCTTCTAGGCACTCAAGTGTCCCAGCCCATGGTGGCCACTAATTGTGATTTGTGGCCAGAGAGAAGATGTAGTTGGCGAAGAACTCATGACTGCCAGTCCCGTGCACTGACCTGGGAGCCCCACCACCAGCTTTACTGCAAAGATAATTCTGGAGGCCCCGAGGGAGCACTCCTGGACCTGAGTGCGGCAGGAACTCTGTGCTGGAGACAGGCCCACAGACGTCCTCTGGCCAACCTCACTGCCACAGAGCCGCACGGGGGAACGTGGCCAGGCACGTCTGAGGCAAAGGGACCTCACAGGCTTGAACCTGTGTTTTCCTTAGGGACAGCAGCCCCACGTGGCCCCTTAGCATTCCACTATTATTTCCATAGGCGTCGCCGTCCTCACTGGGCTGGACACCTCCAGCTCACAAAAGCCACACCTGCATAGCCCCACAGGGATGATGGGGAAACTGAGGCCTCCAGAGGTCTGCCCCAGGAGGCTCTGCAGCCAGCAGGGCCCCTGTCCTTCCCAGGATGGACCACAGCATGTCCATCCTGCCCATCAGCCCTGCTCCTCCAGCCCCAGGGTTGGGCATGGGGAAGGGGACCCTACCTGGGGAAGCCCAGGTTTCTGACCAGTTCGGTGACCCCAGGTTTGCAGACCAGCGTGGGGCGCGGGCAGCGCTCTCGCTGTCCTTCCTGGCGGCCTCTGCCTTCTACCTGCTCCTGGCAGCGGCCTGCAGCCCGGCTATGCCCGGTGTCCTCCTGCTCTTCGCGTCGCGCCTGCCCTCAGCCCTCATGCACACGCTGCCAGGTAGACGGGAGAGGGCCGCAGGGCAGGGGACGGGGACACGGCCACTGCTGGGCTCCGTGTGTGGCTCAGGAGGGGGTTGTCATGGGTGGAAAAGGGTGTGGGCTGGAGCAGGCTTTGGGGTAGAGGGGCGATTGGGGCCGGCAGATAGGGGTGCTGGGGACTTACCCCGAGGCAGGCAGATCCAGGTGGAGAGGCGATGTGACGCCCTGACTTGGGCCTCAGCTTTGGATCTGGGTCTGCTCCGGAGTCTGCAATGTGGTCCCTCCGCTCAAACTCCCTCCTGCCCCCAGCCGCCCAGATGGTTATCACTGACCTGACCGTGCCTGAGGAGCGGCCTGCGGCTCTGGGCCGCCTCAGCCTCTGCTTTGGCGTCGGTGTCATCCTCGGCTCCCTGCTTGGCGGGACCCTGAGCACCTTGTGCGGGTGAGTGGCCACAGCGAAGACCCAGGTGGGCGGGGCCAGTCGTCCTAACTGGTTCAGTGTCAGCAGCCCAGCCCACCGCCTCCCTGCGCCTTGGTTTCCCCATCTGCAGGCGGAGTGGGTTGGTCCAGCCTGCCAGGTGGGCGGGCCCCGACGCAGTGCGGCAGACAGGGAGCTAGTGTCACGGCCCTGCGTTTGTGTCTCCGGACAGCCCAGGTGGGCCAGAGGCGCAGAGGGCTAGGGAGGCTCCTCGGCCACCTGTGACTGGGCCGGCCTGCTACTCAGCCTCACTTCTCCGTGCTTTCAGCAAGGGATGGTTCCTTTCTAGGCCTGCCAGGAGGCTCAAAGGTGGCTCTGACCCAGAGAGGGCATCATGGCAGGGGCCCCTTTCTGAGTGCCCAGTGGGGACCCGAAAGAGCGAGGAGGAGAGGATCCCCGGGTCGCCTGCCAGCCATGCGTACCCGTGCTCTCTTCTCTGAAACTGTGTCCTGTTAGGAGCTTGCAGACTGGTGAGGGTGTTCACGGGTTCACCCCCAGCTCTGCACCCCGGGCTCACCCCGTGTGCTGTCCTGCACCCCCGTTTCCTCTGGACTGGAGAGTCTTGGATGAGCACTGCCAATCCCTGGATTCCTCTAGGGGTGATTTCCCCTGGGGGCTCCCCAGTGCCCCAGCAATAGCGAAGGCAGCAGAGTGATGGCTGAACCCAGGGGTCCCGGCCGTGGACTGGCACCATAGACCCTTTACAGCGCCTTCCTCTAAGCAAGGAGACCTCTAGGGAGGGGTCTCAGACTCCTCCTACCATTTGCATCTGAGCCTGGATTTGATGGCTCGCTAGTGTTTGTTAAGCATGTATGGATTCCGTGCCCTGGGGTTCTTGGTTGTAAGGTGGTGGGGAGCGTGGCATGTCCCTTGGGTGAAAGGCGTTGCTGTGGTTTCAGATTGGAGCAAGTAGTACAACTAGGAGTAAACTAGATAGGCAGGGAAACCAGGCACTCTGCAATGGCATTTGAGGAGACTTGAAGCAGATGAGAGGAAGCAGAGAGACAGCATGTGCAAAGGTGCTGGGTGCAGCATGAGGAGGCCCAAGCGATTGCAGGGAGGACTCAGGCCAGACCGTAAGCTGAGAAATGGGGGCAAGCAGTCCTCAGGGACACAGGGCTGGGGCAGTTTCCTGTGTGGTCCAAATGGGACAGGACATGGTTGGGGCAGAGATGACCACAGAGGAGACAGCAGATTCTAGCCTGATGCAGTTAGTGGGTGGAGATGAGTGTGAGTTCTAACAGTGAAGCCAGGGCTGTACCCCAGCCCAGGCTGACCCTGGGGGAGCTGAGTAGCCTGAGCTGCCTCAGGGAATTAGGCAGGGAGTTGTTAGGGTGCTGGTGGGAACCTATTGGGCCTTTGGGGAGCCACAGCACAGGCAGCAGGATGAGGGGTTCTGCAGCTGGGGGAGAGGAGGGCTGCGTCCCACTGTATGCACGTGTAGGGTGAGAAGGGAGTGAAGGGTCCACAGTTCCCGGCCTTGCAGGGGCCGAGGATTTGACACCATGGTGGACAGTCGTCTCCAAAGCCCGGCTGGAGAGACTGCCGGAGGGAGAGGAGGAGGGGGAGGAGCGGCAAAGGACTCACGCTGAGAGGGGGCAGAAGCATCCAGGTGGGGTGTCCAGGTGGGGAGGATCTGGGGAACAGAAAGAGGAGCTGAACAGTGCATGCCGGGGGCCCCTGGGGGTACAGTCAGAGGACTTGTGGGGGGCACCCCTGGTAAAGCTACAGGGAAGGCCTGGAGGGAGGCCTCCAGGGGGAAAGATCTGGAAATAGGCTGATTCCTAAAGCCCCCGCCTCTCCGGGATGGAGTGCAGAGAGCTTGCGGGTGGGGGCACCCGCTGGTTTCAGTGCTGGGTGCGGGAGCCTCCCAGGATGCTACCCCTTCATGGGCTGTGAAGCCCAGACAGACGGGGCTACCTCGGGTCACCCACCTGATGCGCTGGGCAAGATAGGGTCCCTCACCTGTGAGCTGGGCCTGCCTCCCTTACTGGCTCACCGGTGCTGCAGACCAGGGCAAGAGTGTGCTGCGGGTGGTGGCAGGAGCAGGGTCCCTTGGCCTCCTTTCATTTCGAGATCCGAGGCCCTTTGTAACCTCCACGTTTATAGATGTGAGGCCAAACTCAGCATTTCCTCCGACACGGAGGAAACCGAGGCCCAGGAAAGGAGGCTGTTCATGACCCAGGCCTGGGGTGCGTGTAAAGTAGAGTTGGGGTCTCCACTGCATACCCAAGGCAGGGGCCACTGGAGTTCCCTCGTGGCCAAAGCTGATCCCCCAGCCCTATATAACTGGGTGCCCGGAGCAGTTATAGAGGCATAGAGGGCCGCTGTTGGTGACCTGGCTGAAAGCTGTGTCCACCCCAGACCTCACCCCCAGTCATGCTGCCTCACCCCTACCTGCTTTTGAGGCCAGGGCAGCTGAACACTGGCCTGGTCTGATCAGCAAGGTGGCCAGAGGAGGTAGCTCCAGGGCCTGGATGCCCCATGGCAAGGGCCAGCACCCCGCTTCCTGCCCTCAAGCAGCCTGAGGGCCCAAAGCCTACCAGGCCTCCTGGCACATTCTGAGGAAAGAGCCATTCCTCGCCTTTCCCCCACCTCCCAGAGGGAATTAGTGATGTGAGGGTCTCCCGGGCTGCACCCTCTGCGCCCATGCCTGCGTGTCACATCCCCCTGAAAGGCTCTCAGCTGTGCCCACCCCAGTGACCTAGGCAGCAGGTGGGAGGAGGAAGTGAGTTTGGCACTTGAGCCTGCGGGGGCAGGTACTGGTATAACTGGTTTGGGCCCAACCTTGGGCTGGGAAGCCAGATGCCCACAGAGGGACCTGGGCCCAAAGCCACTTCGAGCACACATGTCAGCAGGTGGGATGGCTCTGTGACGCATGGTCCAGAACCCCAATATCTCAGATCCTGGGACTGGGGGAGGGGGCCTCAGCCGCAGAGGCTCCACCACCCAGCACAGGATTATGGAGCCTTATCTCGTGCCTGCCCCTGTGAGGTGCATCATGGGCCCCCTGGAACCAGATGGAATAGGACCCTTTCCTTTGGTCTTCATGAGATGAGTGCCCAGCAGCTGGACACAAGCCTGCAGACATGACATCCTAGCTTATTCAAGAGGGTGCAAGGGACCTGGGTGACTATAGCCCAGTGGGCAGGCACAAGGTCCAGAGGGGAGATGGGGATAGGGAGGACTCTGCCTTTGCTTGAGTGTCCTGGTGGCCACTGCTAGCACTGAGCATGGGGCTAATAGGGCTGCAGGGACATCAGTAATAAGGTGCCTGCTCTTGGGAAATGGGCTGGCGTGGCTCTGGGGGATGGGTGCAGCCTGGTTGCAGGTCCTGTGGGAAACTGAGGCTGCAGACTGGGTGAGGAAGTAGAGGAGGGAGGCCAGGCCAGGGAGGGGGTCATTGAAGCCTGAAAGAGTCAGACCCTGGATCCCCTGAGGGTGGCACCAATAGGTCTTGCTGAGGATGGATGTGACAGTCAAGGAGGACCCCAACTTTTGGCCACAGCAGCTAGAAGATAAGGAGTGACCAGAGCTCGGTGCTGGACATGTTAGGTTTAAAACACTATTAGGCGTTCAAGCTCAATGCCAAGGGGCAGGGAAGAAGCCAAACTATGTAGAAATAAATCTCAGCAGCTGGGTGTGGTGGCAGATGTCTGCAATCTCAGCCCTCTAAGAGGAGGCTGAGGCAGGAGAATCACATGTTCGAGCCCAGTGACTTCGTGAGACCCTGTCTCAAAATAAAAAAGGGCTGGGGGTAGATCTCATATCTCGGTGAGAAAGCTCTGAGTCAATCCCCAGTGGTGAAAAAGAAAGATAAAGAGAGAGGGAGGGAGGAAGAAGGAGAGAGAGTGAGGTGAGAAAGGAAGGGAGGAAGGAATGAGGGAGGAAAAAGGAAGGGAGGGAGGAAAGGGGAGGGGAAGGAAAGCAAATCAAAGGAAAGCAATTCCAGCCGCTGACAGGAGAAGTAACTGCGTGAACTAAGGATTGGCAAACTATGGTCCCCAGGCCAAGCCCAAGGTGCCACCTGCCTGTAAATGCATTCGAAGGATGCAGCGCATTACCTGCTTATTTGCATATGGCTTACAGCCACTGTCATATGCAGGTGACAGATTGCTTAGAGCTTGGACCAGCCAGACCCAAGAGGGATGGGCTGGTGAGGCATAGAGCCTCAGAGCATCTCAGGCTATGAGATGGGGAGATTTCTCAATGCCCAGGGTCAGAGCTGGGGAGACCCACCTTCACTGTCTGCAAGGGCCACAGCAAGCCACAGGCCCAGATGTCCTAGCCCCAGAGGACCCTGTCCACACAGAGTGGCTGAGATGTGAGCAGGGACCACCAGCCTGGTGAGACTGTGATAGCCGGGCTGGAGGAGCATCCAGCCACAGACCCTGGAGCTCAGGTACCCGCTGAGAGTGGCCACCTGCTGGCCCTTCTGGACACCAAGGGCCCTATGTGACCTCCAACCCCGAGCTACACCCACAGAGCCTGGGGTGACTCAGCATACCATGCCTGGTGCCTGAGGCCACAGAACAAGGGCCTCCCTAGCACTGGGACCTTATCTCACACCCTTGCATCTGGGCAAGGGGCAGAAGGTCTTCAGCTCTCAAGAGGCTTCTGCACCCAGACACAGACACTGCCTCCTCCCATGGAGGTTTTCTGGTTTGTTCATTTGTGTTATTGGAGGCAGGGTCTTTGTGTAGTCCAGGCTGGTCTCAAATGAATGTGCCCTCCTGCCTCAGCCTCTAGGATGGTAGGATTATAGGCATGCTCCACCACATTCCAGCTCCCCTTCAGATTAGTGAGAACATTCCAGTTCTCCTGGACAGGATTTGGGACAAGAGTGACATAGGGCCAGCCAGGCAGCATGCCTAATAGCTCACTGGGGTCACACTGTTGTGCAACCAGACCAGAACTAGGCCTGGGGGGAGAACAGAAAGCCACTGTGACTCTGAATGCTGAGAAGCAGAGACAGCACAGGGGGCCCAGGGACAGGGTGGAGTGGGATGGGGATGGCCTGAAGCTAGGTGAGCAGTTCTGCAGGCTGAGGAAAAGCCTCTGCGGAGGCTCTGGGCAGGAGAGAGCCTGCAGTTCACTTAGAGCCCTGCGTGGTGGGGGAACAGAGGCTGGGGGGCTTCAGGCTGGGAGAAATTGGGCAGAGAGGCCTTTGGGGCCTGGCAGCAGGAGGGGGCAGTTAGGAGTGGTCCCTGGATTTCAGGCATGATTTTAACCCCTGCACTGTAGGGTATGCACCAGGGGGAGCAGGGTGACTTCTGTTTCCAGGCTGGATGTCCAGTGGCTTTTGGAGTCCTCTACTCTTACTCCACACAGACCAGGGGTCCTGTGAAGCTAGGGTCCTATGCAACACCAGCCTGTCCTTCTGCTAGACAAGAAAATGTGCCCAGCCGGGAGGCCCTCGCCATGCCTGTGGGTTAGCGCTGGAAGCAGGCATCTCAGCAGCTACTGTCCCCGCTCAAAGCCAGTGGGAAAGGGGCCAGTTTGGTGAGGAATCATCACCCAAGAACTGGGCAGGAGCCCAGACCTGGTTAGGCAAAGGGACGGGAGCAAAGTCCAAGTGGAAGAGGCCCAGGGCAACCTGCCACCCTGCTGATGGTGTCACAGCCTGGGCCTTGGAGATAAGGATGACAGGCAGCAATCACTGCCACTGCTGTTTGCCTGAGGTGTGGCTACAGGTGCCAGAGGCCTCCCTGGGCAGCTGGTGGGCAGGATATAGGATGGGCTAGATGCCAGGATGGCCAGGGTGTTCCAGGCAAGAGGGAAGGATTGAGTTCAGCCCTCATTTGCACCTTAGGAAATGAGGTCACCCAGCAGAGTAGCCAGAGAAGGAGGAGGGGCCAGGTCCCTGGGGGGCCTGTCCATCTATTCAACCAACAGAAAGGGGTGGAAGTTGGACACAGACAAACTGCACTGTCCCTGTTTGCATCATCTCGGCTCCATTTGTAAAACAGGGTAGAATGAGCAAGAGAAACAGAAAAGGCCAAGCACAACCTGGAGCCTCATGTGGTGTCCGGTATCACCCTGCACCTGCTGGGTCCCCGGTGCATTGACCCAAAATCCCGTGGGGAGACCTCACACTGTGCAATGAGGCACAGAGCTGGAAGGGCGTTCCCGAGGGAGAAGTGTGTGCCCTAAGGCCCCAGAGTAGAGGCCGCCCTGTGAGAATTTTCCTTCTGTTCTGGTTCCTTGTACAGCATTTCATTCCGCTGGGGGGAGAAAGTGGCGCTGGCTTTCCAGGCAGCAGCTGACTTTGGTTCTAGGGGAACTGTGGGCTCAGTCTCCCACGTAGGGTCCCCCAGTCCCACTACCCACCTTTCCCAGGGCAACACTGGCCCTTGGTTTGCTGGCCACCATTCAAGGGACAGGCAAGATCCAAGGAGAAGAGGCCTGGCTCCCTGCCACCTACCCTCACTTGTCACCAGCTTCCCAAAATAGCCATCCGAGTGGCTGCCTCTGCTCTTGGCGCTTCCGGGGCATCTGGCAAAGAAAGCAGGTTTTGTCTCCGTCTTGCCAGCTCTGAACAGTGACGTCTGGGCTGCAGAAGCCGGAGTCCAGAAGAAAGGCCCTTCTCTCTGGGGCCAGTCACCAGGAGAGGGTGTCTCCTTGTTCCACATCACTTCCTGCAGCCCCTGGGGCCCCAGGAGGCCTTACTCGGGACCAGCGCTCTCTGTCTCTTTGTGCCTGCTGGTCAGTGGAGGGGCACATCCCACTGAGGAACCCTGGCTGCAGTTGTCCAAATACCCTATATCCTGGGCAATAGGCATGAGGGCAAAGTTGCCCTGGGTGTATGGGGGTTGCAGCAGATGGACCCAGGGCACCCCTTCCCTGGGAGCCCAGCAGCCCCAGCTGAGAAACCAAGGCTGGACAAGGCTTGGCCTCTGTTTGGGTGTGCATAGGTGTCAGTCAGGGCTGTGGCAAAGGGGTGTGTGTGTGTGTGTGTGTCCATGTGTGGTGTGAACGTGAGGATGTGTGTACAGCCATAGGGAGGACCGTGGTCCCCTGAAGAGGCACTGGCAGCTCATGGCCTTGTTTGGGAGTTGAAGGGCCCTCCCAGGACCCTGAGCAATAGGTGTGTGCCTGAGGGTCCAGATCAGGGCGGATTTGGGGATGCTGGTGAGGTCTGGGGCAGGACTTGGGCTGTCCTGTGAACAGCTCTCACAGTTGCCCCTGGTCCCTCAGTGCTGGGTCCGCCTCAGACCCATCTGCCCACAGGCCCAGATTCTGACTATCCTCCCCTACAGAGGACTGGGGGCAAGCTGGGGGAAAGGGTCAGGGCCTAAATGAAAAGGACCCTTGCTGGGTGAATAGCAGAAGGAGGGCAGTCTGGCTTAGTAGCGTCCGCCTGGCTCATGCATCTGCTTTGCTCCTGTCCGGGACACGCTGGGCCTGGGCTTTAGAAGTAACAATGAATGTCAGAAAGGCCAGCTCCAAGTGTCCATGTTCCTCAGGGACAAGGCCTGCTCTTGGAGAGTCCCAGCTGTTTGGTGACTCCTGGTGGGAAGACTGCCATGGGCAGGAGGGAAAAGTGGTCCTCAGCATGCGTCAGAGGACTTGGAGGCTTTGGATCGCCAGGCCCAGCATGTTACCCCTAGGCCATGGGAAGGGGACAGGGCATTTCTGAGGGACCTATCACTGGTGAGGGGGCTATGTGACCCTTCTGTGATGTGTCAGCCCTTCCCCAGGGCCACCTACCCCAGGCCATCTTCTAGGGCTCACCCTGGCCCTGGGCATGTCCAGCCCGCCCAGGCCTGTACCCCTCTCACTGCTCAGAGTCTTGGGTCCTGTCACCTCCACCCTCGGAGCCTGGGGAGGGCCAGAGAGGCCAGAGCACACCTGTTCCTGTCTGTCACCTACTCAGTGTGTCCTGAGGGTCTCTGGGTGGCTGGCACTGAGCACCTGTGGAAGCTGAGGCCCTTGCCTAGGAACCCACTGCACTCTTCCTGCAGGCTTCACTGTCCAGTCATTGCAGCTTTCATGGCCAATGTCCTGGGAGCCGTCCTCAGCTTCACCTGCATCCCTGCCAGCACCAAAGGGGCCAGTGTTGATGCCCAGGCTGCCCAGCCAGGTAATCCTGCCACATCCACCTGCAGAGGTGGGGCCCTTGGGAGGCCCCTCCCTACCGTCTGCTGAGCAGTGCGTGCTCCAGCCTCGGGGCATGGGTACTATGGTGCCCAGCTGGGGGCCACCCACCCCCTCTTCCCTCCCTTGAGCCCTTCTTGATGCCGACACTTGGGGAGCTGAGCTGGGTGTGGTTGGTGGTGGAGGCCCAAGGCCAGGGAGGACACAGCACAGGGCAGGTGGGCTGCAGGATTGCTGAGACTCTGCGAGTCCAAAGTGATGCGAGGGTGCTGGCCAGAGAGCACTGGGCTGACCTGAGGGACAGAGCAGGAGCAGTGTAAGCCACTCCCTGCTTACCCTGCAGGGGCAGGGGGTCCCCTCCGGGGTGACCTGTCAGATGGCAGAACCCTGTGACTGAGAACTCGTCTGAGGTGGGGAGACCCCAAGCTGAGAGCCATCTGGGACAGGAAGCCATGATAGCCTGGCCCAGAGAGAGGCAGGGCTAGACCCGGGGTGGGAGCAGAGCCTGGGAGGACCAGAGAGGAGCCCGGGATGAGGGACGGCCACGCACAACGTGCTTGGGGACACAGCCCTGGGAAGTGTCCAGGTGCTAAAGCATGCTTTGCTGGGCGTAGCCATCCTCTGGCCTGTCCTTGTCCCTGGCCCGCTGGGCTGGGAGTAGACGTCCTGGTCACCAGGGTTAGGGGACTCAGGACTCCCAGGCCAGTTTACCTCAGAACTAACATAGTGTCTCCTGAGCCCCTTGCAGAATTCAGGGGTGGCTGGCTTGGTAGGAATGTGACAAAGTGCCCTGTGCACAGGGCTGGTGCAGGGAGCTGTGGAGAGTGCTCGGCTCCCTCTCCGGCCAGAGCATCCAGGGAGGGCTGACGCCTACAGCCGCGGCCAGGCCAGGGCGCCCTCCCTTCTGACTTGTCCCTGGGTGGTCAGGTGCACCCAAGCCCAGCATGTTGGACCTGAAGGCCATCATCCGCCTACTGTTGCTGCCCGGCGTCCTGCCCGTGTTCCTTGTGAAGGTGGCCTCTGGCTTCCCCTCAGGTGAGTCCAGACTGCTCTCCCCGAGGGCGTCCAGGGCCTGGTGCCCTGGATGGAGGTCTGTGGCCATCACGCCTCCCGTCTGCCCACACCTGTGTGCCAAGCTGTCGTCACCCAGGCTGCAGGTGGGCCCCTCTAGGTTACAGCCCTGGGGGACCAAGGTGGTGTCACTTGCTCAGAGTGCCCCTCCTCCATTTAACATTCAGTTCTAACTGCCCACTCATGTTGGTTTCTACATGCTGTTGGACAGGCAGAGAGCCAGACAGGAAGTCTGACCATGCCCAAGCCTTCCAGAGACTCCTTTGTCCCAGCCATCTGGAAAAGGGACACATAGTCCCATGGCCCTCTGGTGACCTTAGGGCAATAGCACTGATCAGTCCACCCAGCCACGGATAAGCCCAGTAGCAATGCTGTCACTCAGAACGGGCACTTCAGTGAGATCACCTCCAGAAAGGGCAAGACCTTCTCAGCCATACCTAAAGTTCGGCTGCAGCTTCCGAAGCCCAGTTGGGCAGGAGGTGGATAGCAGAGTGGTGTCCAGGCCTGGCCATGCCTTGCCCACTAGAAGCATCCTGCTGCTGTCCCACGTGACCCATCGAGTCAGGGCATTCACTTGAGTGAAAGGAGCCTTTGCAGGCTCTTAGGACTAGGAGGCAATGGGGGTCTTGGGGGTCAGGTGTGCTCATGTGGCTAGCCTGGGTCCCCCCTTCCAGCTCATGGTCTATAGCCCAGCAGTCCCCAGAGAGCCACTCTCCATGCCAGGGGCCCAGCAGAATCACAGAGACGAGTCTCACTGGCCCAGCCACTGACCCAGGCCCCAGATACCCTCGCTGACCAGGCAGGTTCCCTCCCAGGAAGCAGGAGGAGGTAGCACTGTGGCAGGGGCATGGGGGCACCCACAATGTCCCTCACTGCCCCCTCTGCTCAGGACTCTTCATGATTATGTTCTCCATCATCTCCATGGACTTCTTCCAGCTGGAGGCTGCCCAGGCCGGCTACCTCATGTCTTTCTTTGGGATCCTCCAGATGGTGAGTGGGCGGCGTGGCACAGGGTGTGCTGCAGGGTGTGTAGGGAGGGGGGGACTCAAGCGGGAAGAGCCTTGAGATCTGGCTGACTTGGTTTCCTGGAAAGACCCCTGCTGCCCACCCATCTTCTGCAGCATCTGCACAGGTGGTTCCCGCTGTATCAGAATACTCTCCCACCTTAGCTCACCCTGCCTGGCGTCTCAGCTCCGAGTGTGGATGCAGGCTTAGGTCGCTGCCCTGCCCCAGGCCCAAGCACTGACACCATCTGCCTGGGGGCTTGTCCAGGAGGGGCAGCCCGTCTCCATGGAGGCTGGCAAGCCCTTGCAGCCTTGGGCAGGACATCAGGTCCATGGTCAGCCCAGTGCACCTCTGGGTGCTGAGCAGGGGACAGAGCAGGGAGAGATGAGAGACTGCAGATCCCGGGGTAGCTGTGTTGTGAGGGTGGCTGCGTCCTGCCCCTGAGCCGCCCCAGCCTTGCTACTAGAGCGTTTCCCAAATTCTCCACGTCTCCATTTCTTCAGTCAAACAAGGCTAACCACGGCACCCACCCCAGGGGTTGCTGGTCAAAGGCAGTGAGCTAGAATAGCAAAGTGCAGAATGTCACAGCAGCTCCCTGAAGTGAGATGTGGTCACTCTGCTGTTACACTGTCCCCACAGATTGCCATGGCCCTCTGACAGGCTGGGCTCACCCTTGGAGATGGTGAGGAGGACCAGCACCCTCTCTGCCAGTCTCCCAGGAACCCCAGCTCCCAGCCCAAGACCTGTCCCTGAGCCAGCCTGCTGCCCACCCCCAGTCTCTCCTGGGCATCTGACCAGACCCTGGTGTGCTGGAGACAGGTGGTGACGTGCCGCCAGGGCTGTCGCCAGGGCCAGAACGTCTGCCTGACAGCCGGCACGGGAAGGGCTATTCTGGGACCAGCAGGGAGGGGCTCTGGGTCTCTCCGGAAGCGTGTGGCATTCCTGGCACCTTCAAGCCATCTGCTCCCTGTGCCTGCGGGCCCAGGACTGGCCTAGACCCTGGTGCTAAAATAGCCACTGGGAGAGGCTGATCTCTGCTGTGGGCGAAGAAGGCCACTGCTCTGAGACCAGGCCAGAGGGGCCACCCTGGTGGGAAAGAAAAAGGATAAACAATCCCTGTGGTGATAGCCCAAGATTGGTGGTCACTGGAACCTTGTTTAAACAGGTTGTTCCTAGCCTCCCCTGAGCCAGGCCTCTCCAGCCTGAGGCAACGGGGGTCTGCAGTCTCCTGGGGACTAGAGGTTCCTGGGCAGTGCTGGGGAGGA
The DNA here is from genome assembly GCA_004027295.1 of Dolichotis patagonum. Lineage (NCBI taxonomy): Eukaryota > Metazoa > Chordata > Mammalia > Rodentia > Caviidae > Dolichotis > Dolichotis patagonum. The sequence continues at coordinate 1,140 of PVJX010001473.1, read as the reverse complement.
GTCTGGGCCTGCAAGGTTGCCTGGGGCTGCAGCCTTTGTCTATGGTAGAATGGCGAGCTGGGGGCTGCACAGGGATGGACAGAGAATAGAAGGGAATATTCCCTGAGAGCTGGCCTCCAAGTCTTGCACTTGCAGCCCCCTGGAAATCATTTCTGACCCCACTGCAGGTGTTGCTCCCACCAAGGCTCCCACTGGGTGAGGGGAGTGGGCTAAGGTGAGAGCAAGATGGCCCCCGCAGGCTTGCAGACCTCTGTCCCCTAAGAGACCTTTGGACAGAGATCCATGGTGGCCCAGCCACCTGCCCTCACTCATGGCTGTTCCTGGACAGCAGTCTTCAGAGGGCACTGGCAGGGGCAGCACAGAGGTATGGGCTGCTGGGTGGGACCCTTGGTGATGGGGAGGCATCTGTCCCCACCCCCATATTGTGTCCAGAGGTCCAGAGGTGTTGCTTTGGGTGGGGCAGTTGAGGAAGGGTAAGGAAGCCGTGGGGCCATCCTGCTAGGGGGCTGGGGACAGGCGCAAAGCCCTGAGATTAGCTGACCTGAGTGGACAGGACCAGGCTTGGGCCATGTGTGCCCTGGTTTCCTCAGCGGGGTGAATGGGTCAGAGAAAAGGAAGGACTCCTCCGGCTGGGGCTGCCCTGTGGAGGAGGGGCAGGTATCAAAGCAGGGATGCCTTCAGGTTAGGTGGCCACTGGGGACAGGTGCAGGGGGACAATTGGGAGGGTGCAAGAACGTGACTTACCTGGCCTATTAACTACCTTCAGTTTGAGGTGCATAATTTGAAATTTTTTCTCAATTAATGGAGAATCAGGATGCAACTCCAGCTGGGACTGGGGTCTTGGTGCTTGTCTGAAATGCCAAGGTCTTCATCTTTCGTGGTCTAGTGTTTTCCTTGCAGGGGTATTGCACTAAGTTTAAAAAACAACAACAGTGTTAAGTGCCATAGCACACACCTGAATCCCAGCACTCGGGAGGCAGAGGCAGGAGAGTGGTGTGAGTTTGAAGCTTAAGTGAGCTGTCTTTAAAACAAACAAAAATCTAAAAAACAAATACAAAAATAAAGCTTCAATTTGAAAGTGCAATCCCCCCCCCCCCCCAGTACTGGGGTTTGAACCTTAGGGTCATCACACTGCGCTAC